>OX377620.1:116923995-117195033 GCA_947397865.1 Polietes domitor
TTTTTGTTCCACAGACAGCAGACAAACTAATCATTGTAAGACCTTACAACTCTGCCAATTCGGGCGATTTCACCGCTTGTATCGCTTTCTTTTCTGCCGCGCATCTTTGGATAATTAAATCCGAACATGTCATAAAATTAAGTGTGTTTAGAGAGCACAGCGAAAAGAAAACGGCTACGATTTTCATCCACATATATGAACGTATGAATAAGTTTGTTGCGGCCATATTAGTTAGTCTGTGAAACGACTGTGACTGCTTTTGTTTAGGTAGGTTCACACGTTTTAATAGCATCATTGCATGTCTTAATTTATCACAATCAAAGATTCTAAAAATCTCTAATGTTTTTATAATGAATCTTTTAGATATTTCTGCCATGTCTCTCGGTCTCTCTGGCTTCCCCATTTATTTTCCCCCAATTAAAACAATAATAACAACCAACGACTATCCAGCTGGCAAGTGATAGCGTCTGAGATGCATGTCGCCCAAAATGACTGCGCCTGTACTGAGGTAGCAGACGCGCCGAGGGAGCTGGAGGCTGGCGCAGTCATAATCATCAGTTGATATAATAAACCTACAAACCGAGTTCACAGACTTATTGACTATAATTATTTAGAAACAAAGAGCAAAATATGAATTATAATTTGATATCAGAAAAAAATAAACCAACAATTAGTAACAACTAATTAACATAAAAAATCTAGCTAGTGATAGCTAGTAAAATTTTATACAAATGCAGTTTTAGGATGGGAAATTGTTGTATGAACGATTGGATGGAAATATGTTTGCATTTTAATTGTCTACAGAAACTAGTTCGAATGTAATGATTGTGTATTTAATTAGAAAATATATGGATACAAAATGTAATTTTTTAGACTTAGATTTTTAATCTTCTTTCGCATGTTCCAATTTCATCCACATCCTTTCTTGAAGTGCAATTCGCTTTAGATTTAAATTTCCCCCGAAAAAAAAATCCAAGTACTCCATTTAAAGCAAAAAATCATTCAACAAACATCCATCCATTTACTTTGTGGCATGTACGGAAAGAAATCCTTTTACTTTGTATTTAATCAAAACCACAAATCTAATAAAACGAATAAAATGTCAGCACACTCTGCAACATTTTAATTTTTGAAAATTTGTTGACGTACTCGCACTACTCGGCACTGCACTGGTACTGGCGCATGCGGCAACAAAGTGTTGATTGACTAATTAAGAAATACAATTTCATCTGAATATGAAACTAGAGTCACCACAAAAGCATGTCATTCGAATTCGACCCGTGAATGTTGCTTGTTCATGTGGAATGGATTAAAGACGAAAATTTAATTATACAATGTGATAACTAAAGAAGCAGAGGACTGAGAACTGAGGTTTTCCATGTGAAGCTCTAAAGAAAACAGTGCTAAGAAATATTCTCCAGTTATTCGTGGCAAGATGACCAAAAAGGGCAATAATATTAACATTTATCCATATATATTTTCTCTCCTCTCATTTATGAAGCGTAAATAGCTCAAATTTAAACAAAATTTTTAAAAATCATCATATTTTTAAAAATATTTTGCGTTTACAAAGCCTTCAACATTTATAAATAGATATTTTAAAGTTATGCACTGATTTCTTCGTTAAAATGTAATCTTTTAAAAATAAAACAAAATATTTTTAAGATTTTTATACCCTCCACCTAAGGATGGGGTATATTCCCCTTGCCATTCCGTTTGTAACACCTTAAAATATTCAACGGAGACCCGATAAAGTATATATATTCTGGGTCGTGGTAAAATTCTAAGACGAGCTTGCCGTCTGTCTGTTGAAAGCACGGAAAGATCTAGGATGTTTAAATTTTCCCTAAATATGTCTAATGGCTGCAGATCGGTTGGGATTGAAAGTGGGCGAAATCGGACTAGGGGGAAAAGATTTTTTCCGAACAAGGACTGAAAATGCCCCCTGATATTGAGACTATTTAAGCATTCTGCTTTATATGCTCTTGCAATTTGTTGCGTACATTCATTCCTCTTGTAGCGTAAAAGCAACAAAAACTAAATACACGTATTAGCGGGCGAAATGGGACTAAAAGGGATAAAAATGGTATTATTGATACGACAATAGCTGGAAATATGAAATTTGGAATGCACATCTCTCTAATTGCTAAAATACATAAAATAGAGGGATTTTTGAAAATTCGTACTTTTAAGGGATACGATTGGAGAAAAGGGATAAAAATGGTATCAACCAAACCGCTGATGTTGAAATCATGAAATTACGTGTATAGGTTCATTTGACTGTAAAGACTCGAAACAAAAATGAGTTTTTCGAAATTTGTATTTTTAGGCGAAAACTGGGGCGAATGGGGATAAAAATGGTACCAACCAACGGCTGTAGCTATATTAATGACGTGAAAAATAAAGAAATCTCTCGATATTCGTGCCTTCACGATCTAAATGGTATCAAATTTGGCACCAATCAAGCGGTTGTAGCTAGAATAATGATTTTTAATATTTGCACTCGTCTGACTGCATATACACGGAGAATAAGGGTCTTTCACGGTAAACATGGAAAATGGAGCGAAACTGGTACCAAGCAAGCAGCTGTAGCTAAAATGATGAAATGTATGTACGTGTATATATATCACTCTGATACTTAATTCGTTAATATTAGAACTTTTCCGATCAAAATGGTACAATGGCTGTTGTTTCTACCTAATAACGACTGACAGTAAATCAAATATTTAGAGCAGTTAATATTATAGTAATGAAGCTTCACAATTTTCCTAATAAAGTTCTACATTTCTATGTAAAGTCGACTGTCTCTAATCAATCGGTAATACTGTGGGAGGGTGTAAAAGATTCGGCCCGGCCGAACTTAACGCCTTCTTACTTGTTTGCAATTAATGCTGTAACTCTTGAACGGAGAGAGATATTTTGGCAAAATTGCTCTTTCTTACAGCCGAGATGTTGTCCATATGTTTTGGAAAATTCAAGTTCTCTAGTGGGCATGGGGACCACTTGATGATACTCCTCGGCATGGCCGAATTTCGAAATGCTTGCCAGAAGCAGTATTTTGTATCGATTACAAAGAAATTTGTCACAATTGTAGTGCTCATGAATATCAACAACAAAGTAGCGACCCCACAATTCTGAAAGGGCAAGATAATTAGACCATTTTTTCAGAATAAACTTAAAAAGGGTGATTTTTTAGCTATTATCTTTTTGGCAACACTGGTTTAAACAGCTGACGCACGTTTCGTGTTTTGTTTCACTGTCAAACATCTTCAGTTTGGTCTATAATTTAACCATGAATCTTACAAACAACGCTTGCAAATTATTGAATTTTATTATCAAAATGACCATTTTATGGTCAGTTTAATCGACCCACTGAAGCGGCTATTCGGGCTATTGTGACTAAATTTCGCACCAAATTTACATTGTTGGACATTAAACCACCAACACGCTTACGTAGAGTGCGAACTGAAGAAAATATCGCAGCTGTATTGGCCAGTGTTAATGATGACCATCAATTATCGATTCGTCGCCGTTCGTAGCAATTGGGCCTCTGTTACTCAAAACGTGGAAATACCAAAATTGGACTAAGCGGATGGACCATTTGAGGTCAACATTTGCATGAAATAATCTTCAAACATTAAATTATATGGACCATACTATCGATTCAAATAAAGATTTCATGCATTTTTCTGAATTTTATGTGTTTTTTTTTTTAACTTTCCTATAGCTTTTAAATACTCACCCTTTATAAGAGCTTCAAATGTACTTCTGTTTTTTGTAGCGTCCGTTTCAATGTAAAATTGTTTATAATTTTGAATTAATTTGTACTAAATCCTGACGATATATGTTTTTTAATGTAGTACTCTTTAAGCGCTTTAGAACACTGATCGACTTTTCAGTTTCTTTTTTGCTTTTAAAGTGCGAATGTCGCGTCCGGGCCACTGGGAGATGCCCATATGTATGTAAGGCTATATCAAAATTTAACTTCATCTGTCCAATTTCTATTTTGCGAAGTTCAGCAGGAAGACTTACAAGCCTGAATCCTTAGTAACCGCATAATATCGATCTTTCACGAAACCACACAAACATAAATATAACTTTTTCTTCAAAAATTATACTTCTATTTAGACCACCCTGCTAATGTCTTGCGTATGTCTGAAGGGTGAGTATATAAAGATCCCATTCCCATATCGCGGTTATTGTTTATCGTTACATATGGATTTATTTTTAAAAATTTGGTTTACATTACAATATTTTTCGCACACTTTAATTGAATTGGATGGATATGGCTGGCTCATTTCTTAAGGGATGATTGTTCAATTATCGCCATCAACTTGAAAATTAATACAAATGTTAAAAATTCTCTTCGCAAACTCAAAACTAAACCGAAAAGTACAATGGAAGTCGAAACGTTTTCGTAACTGTTAAGAATCCGCCAAGTGGACGGCAACCACCGCACCGCTCAGCACAACACGCACTTCATTCAACAGGATTTCGAGAAAAAGATTAATTTGAACAACTTTTGCGAAGTTACAGAAAAGTCGACAAAACTCTTTTCGAGAACAATTGCAACAAAAAAAGTGCAATTGTTAAGAATAGCTTTTTTGAAAAGACCTCAAGGACACTTGACATGTGTGTGTGGCAAGAGGCAAAGTGGCACGATGGGAAGGGAAACGGAACGTAACAAATGAACGTCGCGACGTTCAATGTGAATTTTTGCGGTTGTTCATGTGGGTAATGTGGGAATAATTTTTCAATAAACATGCAAAATAGAAACAACACACAAGGCAAACAAACGGACGACTCGTACAGTGGTAAATCATTGCATAGAGGCTTTCTCTAAACTGAAAGAATATCTTGATAATATCTATGATTTGATTTTGTCATAACCTCAGTGAAAAAAATCATTAAAAAGCCAGAGAAGCACTTCATAAAATGTAAGAAATATGTTTCATAAAGCATAAATCAATGAAAAGTGTCATAGAATTTCTGAAACATTGCCTAGAAACTATGAAATATTTCATAAAGAAGAATAAATTCTTCATTCAATGAACTTGTATAAAATGAAAATTTCTCTATAATAAAAATGAAACTCCATTACTTTTATAAAAAGTTTCATAAATATTAATAATTTGTACTGAAATATCCAATTAAACTAAAAAGCAAAACAAAGGTCTGACTTTTTTTAGTTGCGGGAAAGTTATTGCCTGACCAGTCGTTACACCCCATCATTGTGAGAACATTTGTCTTTGATCTAAATCAGGCTACGTACTTATGTTAGAATTAACATAGAAGAAATTAGAATTGCTAGTACTATAGTATTCAACCGAATAAAGTCGACACATTAGAAATATAAATATAAAATGGGCAAAAAGGGATAAACATCGAACTTTTCGTCAGCACGAAACGGCAGTAGCTACAAAAAGCGATTCTTCGATTTTTTTACTTTTAAGGGAGGAAAGAGACAAAAGGAGATAAAAATGGTACCAATTTATGTAATGTAACTATATTCGTGAAAATCGATATTTTCATTTCTCTGACAACGTAGACTTGCAACATAAAAAATTCTTAATTTGTACTTTTAAGGGGCGGGCAGGACAAGAAGGGATTAAAATTATAACACCTAAAGTATTGTAGCTAGAATCGTGGAATTTGATATGTAAATTCCTCTGACCATGTAGAAGCGCAGTAAAATTGAATTTTTCGAATTTTGTACTTTTAAGGGTTGCGCGGGTCAAAAACGGATAGAAACGGTGCCAATTTAAGTATTGCAGCTATAGTCCTTAAATTTGGGGTGTAAATTCCCTTGACAACATAGATTTGCAAACTAAATGGATTTTTCGAAATTTTTACTTATAAGGGGTGGGCGAGACAAAAAGTGATAAAAATTGTACCAACTAAAGTATTGTATTTAGAATCGTGAAATTCGGCGTATACATTCCTCCGACCACGTAGACGAGCAACATAAATTGATTTTTGCAATTTGTACTTTTAAGGAGTGAGAGGGACAAAAAGTATTACAGCTAGAATCCTGAAATTTGGTATGTAAATCCCATTGACCACGTTGAAGTGCAGTAAAATTGTATTTTTCGAAATTTGTAATTTGTAAGGGGTGCGCGGGTGAAATACATTACATTAATATTACATTAATACGGACATTGTTTGTTAGACATAAAAATAATAACTATTCTGTGTGTCATGTTTATACACTCCACGAGAGTATTATGGCTTTGTGCATTTGTTTGTAACACCCAAAAGGAAGCGGGATAGACCCATTGTTAAGTATACCGATCGACTTAGAATCACTTTCTGAGTCGATTTAGCAATGTCCGTCTGTCTGTCCATCTATTGTTGTAATCAAACTACAGGTCACAATTATAGTCCAATCTTAACAAAAAATTGGCACAAGTAAGTTTTGTGGATCAAGGAAGAACGCTATTTAATTTGGGGCAAATCGGTCGCTCCCGATTTGACATTTTCCACTCCAGAAACCACATATTGTACCCGATTTTCTTTAAATTTGACAGAACATCGTACAATCCAACTAGAAACACCTATGCAGAAATTCGGTAAGTTCGGTTCAGATTTAGATATAGCCCCCAAATAAATGTGGCTCCCGATTTGACTTTTGCCGCTTTAGAAACCACGTTTTGTACTCGATTTTCTTTAAATTTGGCACAACAGCTTATAATCCAAGTAAAAAATCTATGGTGAAAGTGGCTAAGATCGGTTTAGATTTAGATATAGCGCAAATACAAATGTTGCTCCCAAATGTTTAACCGATTTTGGCCAAACTATAGACATTATATTTCACCTATTTCGTTACAGATTTCAATATACCCCCATACAAATGTCCTTTCCGATTTAACATTTTTGTCAAACACACAGATTTACAGGATGCAAAAATCCTGCCCGTTTTCACTTTTTCACCGAATTAAATTGTATTAGGATAGAAAGTGGAGTGTATCATAGAGTCGGCCCCGCCCTACTTTAGCCTTTCCTTACTTGTTTATATATATAATAGGCCGTATATATAAACATAATCTGCATTATCAGGCTCGGAGCTTCCTTCCGATATCAATTTATTTATATTACAATATTTTTAGTAAAAAGTCGAAAAGTTATAGGTAGATTATTCGACTTTTTACGCCATCAAAAAGTCGAAAGATCGACTTCACTTTTTTACACCTAAAAGTCAATTTGTCGACTTTTTTAAAGTCGAATTATTTTATTTTTTGCTGTAACATGCTAATTCGAAGATTTATTTTGTTGTATAAGGATCACATAGGATTCTTTTCCAGCGAAAGGTGTATTGTAAATGGACAGTGATTTAGTAGTGTTCGTGTTTTTAAGTCAATAAATTGCGAAGAACGTACTCCACCCTTACCATCGTATATCAAAGGAAACATAAATTTTATTTTGTCAAGTTTGTCTTTACCTCCACCATAGCATGGGAGTGTACTTAGTCTGTCTAGCTCCAATTGAAAGCTCGCCTTACTGAAATCATAATATTTATGAAGCAATTTCATAAAAAGTCTTTCCCAAATTTAGTGATTTTACTTAATATTTATGAAAAATCATAAAAAATGGAATGCATCAAAAAATTTTTTATGAATATTTCATACTTCAAAAAATTTCCTTGTATTAAAGACGATATAAAATGTGTTAAAACCAATAAAAAATGTGTGTGTGTGTTTTCATAAATAATAATATATTGAAGGATTTTGCTGTTTTCTGAAATGGTTCATAATTAATAAATATATATGTTAGGCAACTCTCAACCAATTTCGCGTAACTAAAACAAATCAGACTTTATTTTTTATATTAGAATCTTGAGTAGAAATTAGGAATATTTATGATTTTTTTAATAAAGAAATTATAAATTATATTATGAAAAATACTGAACTTATTTACAAAAGTTCATGTTTTCTTAGTTCATAAGATTCTTCCACATTCCCTAACTTCATGTTGAAGATAAAATGAGTACTAATTGTTTGTTATGAAATATAGTTTGTGTTGACTGTACCACACGCCTATGTCCTGTCATGACCTAGTATATCCAGGAACCATCCTCTGTCCAGAAGTTAGCTACAGTAAAATTTTCAAGCGGATCCGTCCATCGGTTTGTCGTCCTATATGGAACATACATACAAACAGCCATACGGATGTGGGTATACTAAGTTCGTCATTCCGTTTGTAACATCTTGAAATATCGACTTGGGTAGAAGTCGCGCAATTTAGAAACATTTTTCAAAAGTATTTTTTTCAAATTTGTACTTTTATGATGTAAAATGGGCATATATAAAACAAGTAAGGAAGGTTAAAGTCGGGCGTGGCCGAATATATGATACCCTACACTTAGTCATTATACTCTATGGTGTAGGATATAAAAAGGCCATTACATTTGAACCAGGTGATATACGATGCAGCTATAACAGGAGAATATACTACAAATTCCATACTACTAACTGTATTTGTAACAAAATTTGAACACAAAAGAAAATTTGACAAATGTTTAGCAAAGGAAAATCTTTCAAAGTTTGTGGTTTCTATAGAGGAAAGAGTCATGTCGGAGGAGACATTTGTATGGCTAAATATAAATCTAAGCATTATATAAATCTGAACCGATCTATCCTATTTTTACCACAGCTGTTTTTAATTGAAATGTAAGTTGTTTTGCCAAATTTGAAGAAAATCTGTCAAAGTTTGTGGTTTCTAGAGCGGAAAGAGTAAAATCGGAGGAGACATTTGTATGGCTAAATATAAATCTAAGCTATATATAAATCTGAACCGATCTCTTCTATTTTTACCAGAGCTGTTTTTAGTTGAAATGTAAGTTTTTTTGCAAAATTTGAAGAAAATCTTTCAAAGTTTATGGTTTCTAGAGCGGAAAGTGTCAAATCGGAGTAGACATTTGTATGGGAGCTATATATAAATCTGAACCGATCTATCTTAATTTTACCAGAGCTGTTTCTAGTTTAAATATATGGCGTCTTGCCAAATTGGTGGAAAATCTGTTGAAAAATGTGATTTATAGAGCGGAAAAAGTAAAATCGGAAGCAACATTTGTATGGGAGTTATATCTCAATCTGCAACAATTTGGTTCAAATTAAATAGCGTTCGTCCGTATCCCATAAAACTTCGTTGTGCAAAGTTTCATTTAGTTCTAACAACAATTGCGACCTGGACTTTGATTACAAGAATAGATAGCTAAATCGACTCAAAAATTGATTCTAAGTCGATCGGTATAATAAACGATGGGTCTGTCTCGCTTCCTTTTGGAAACGAGAATCTTCCATTTAGGAAGATTTTACTTAAAATTTGGATTATTCCTTTAAATAAAGTTAATGTGAGTACTTAAATTTGACAAGTCCTTCATACGTTCAAGTATCAATGAAATTATAGAAATAATTCATTGTCAACTATTCCATGTTGGCATTTTTGATGAATTATTAAGTAACATTTCCCTCATGTTATGACTAAAAACTTATTTGGTTTATGGAAAATTTTCCTCAGATTGAGTACACATTTACTTGGTTTAAGGAAAAAGTTCCTCAAATGGAGTATGAAAATATAGTTGGGTAGACTACAAATTTACTTAGTTTGAGTAAAAAATTACTTGGATTGAAGAAAACTTTCATTGGATTGACGAAAATTGTCCTAATATTCAGTATAAATTTTCTTTGGTTGAGTAAAATTTCTAAAATTTTTCCTCAGATTAAGTAAATATTTACTTGGTTTGAAAAAAAAATGTTCCTCAGTTTGCGTAAATTTTACTTGCTTTTAGGAAAAGTTGGACCAGAATCAAGTTCAAAGCATGTCCATGAAAAGTTTCTACTTTATATGAGAAATTATTATATTTACATCTTCGTGAAGTTTACAGTCTCTGCCCGTTAACACTGTGGAATACTCCCCAGGGTGGAGTGTAAATGTGGACTAGATCGTATGATGTGTTGAGATTTGAAAACTATTGCCATATTGACAAGTCGGCACTAATCATCGTTCAGCTTTCGAAACAGCCCAGCTCAATAGAATTAGAATTAATAAAACACACCCGATTCGATACAAAAACGTGTCCCTTCACAAAAAAGGGAGTATTTATGGCCTGAGACCACTGTGCCACTCCGCCAACATCATCAAGGAGCAATAGCGACCAACAACAATTGGCAAACAACGATTGCATGTAAATCGGCCATAAGCGAAATTGTTTTGCGATACGACATTTAGATTTTCATTTAGTTGCGATATCGCAGCGATGTGATCGCAAACGTTCATTTAATTAGTTAAAATGGTTAAACTCGTACTAGCGTACTTAGTAATTAAGTGTAGTTAAACGTAGTTAAAAAGACAATAAACATTGTACGTAAAACCAACAAACGATTGTTGTTAAACCCAGCCACTCATCCCACCCAGCCCGACAACCCCCGTTCCAGGGACAGCGGAGGCGGTGGCGACGACGACGACCAGGTAATGACAACAGCTAAAGGCGCTTACGTTGTAAACACTTTGACAAATGCAATTGTTGGTTTTATATCGCGATTAATTTGCTTTGATGGCATAACACAATTACCACAAACGATAGCAGATAATTTGGTCGTTCGGTTGGTCTGGCCAGTAACATGATTATGACACAGCCACGACATGACACGACATTCGCCGTCTGTCATTCATTCTTGTTGTTTTTGGTTGTCGCTGCAACGGCCAGCAACGACCGTTGCATGCAATCAAAACGAGAGACAAATGCAAACAAATGCTTTTAATGGCGAAACATGGTCTTGTTTTCAATGAAACACTCGTTCACTTACACACTCAGTCTAAATACAATTAGTTTTTTTGTTAATAGCGAAAGGCTAAAACATTATAACGTGGTTAACATGGGGTGGGATGTACATATCTGTCATTCAGGTGGGAATTTGTTTTCTCACAACTTCACCCACCTGCTTAGTTAGATGGCTGAAAAAGCGGAGTCGGAAAATATGAAAGTAGTTGAAGACTTGAAGATGTTCCCTTATATAGGGTCCGCCAAATAAAAAACTACTGAATATTTTCTCAAATTTCTTTTTTTATTTGAAAGTACAATCCTTCCGGTTAATAATGGAAAATAATTTCATTCAAATGGCTGCCTCGGGCACCCCACAAATAATAGTCCAACGGTTGAATAGTTGAAAAAAAACGTTAGATGGCGGACCCCATATATACGCATTACATATCCTGTGTGAGAATAACTCATCAGTCGACCTTCGGTATATATTGCTTGTGTCAGCCATGTTAACATCACCCCTATATAAACATACGTATTTAAATTTTTGTAGATTTACAATTGCAGTATTTATACACCTGAAAACCTCATCACAAGGTGTTTTGAAGAACGTTATGACCAACCTGAATCCTTTCGCAATACCATTAACTGTAGACTGATGGGTTTCAACACTATACAGATATCTCTCCAACGTTATTATGGTTCATTATAGACATAATTCTGCAACTCCACAATTTTTATTTGGATAAGTATGTAGCATGTGGAAAATACGTAGGTACATAGTAATATCGAAAGTTGCAAATATAGAGATAACCAACATATGTAGATGTCTAGCTCCACACAAATCGACAGCTATAACTATTGTATGTTAATACCGATCCGTCAGTTAAAATTTAATGCCGGACACATTAGAAACAGTCTTTTAATACTGCACAGGAGTAATTCACTTTCATCATGATTAAACCTGCATAATCAGATAAAAACATTGACTGACAAATTCCAACTTCTCAACGCATGCACACAATATCGTTAAGATTCCAACAATTATAAAATAAAATATGCTGGTAGAACTTCGCTCTATTTAAACAAAAATTTAATCATGATTTTTATACACTCCACTATAGTATTATGTCTTTGTGCATTTTTTTTAACACCCAAAATGAAGGGAGATAGACCCATTGTTAATTATACCGATCGGCATAGAATCACTTTCTGAGTCGATTTAGCAATGTCCGTCTGTCTGTCTGTCTGTCTGTCCATCTATTGTTGTAATCACGATATAGGTCGCAATTGTAGCCAGAACCAGACGAAACTTTGCACAACGAAGTTTTTCGGGACAAGGGCGAACGTTATTTAATTTGAAGAAAATCGGTTCAGATTTAGATATAGCCCCATACGAATTTCGCTCCCAATTTGACCCTTTTAACTCTAGATACCACATATTTCAACAGATTTTCTTCAAAATTGGCAAAAACATCTTATAGTTCCACTATAAACACCTGTGGTAAAAATGTGTTAGATAGGTTCAGATTTATATATAGCTCCCATACAAATTTCGCTCCCAATTTGAATTTTTCCGCTCTAGAATCCACATATTTCAACAGATTTTTTTCAGAATTGGCAAAACATCTTATAGTTCCACCAGAAACACCTGTGGTAAAAATGTGTTAGATCGGTTCAGATTTATATATAGCTCCCATACAAATTTCGCTCCCAATTTGAATTTTTCCGCTCTAGAATCCACATAGTTCAACAGATTTTCTTCAAAATTGGCAAAACATCTTATATATCAACTGGAAACACCTGTTGTAAAAATATGTTAGATCGCTTCTGATTTATATATAGCTCCCATACAAATTTCGCTCTCAATTTGCATTTTTACTCTCCAGAATCCACATATTTTAACAGATTTTCTTCAAAATTGGCGAAACGTCTTATATTTAAACTAGAAATGCCAATGTTGAAAATGGGTTACATCGGCTCAGAGTTACATATAGCTCTCATACGAATTTCGTTCCCCCAGAAACAGCGTATTTTCAGAGAATTTCTTAAAATTGAGGATAACACGTTATACTTCAACTAGAAGAACTTATTGTGAAAGTTAGTCACTTCATTCCATGTTTGCATATATCCCCGATACAAATATTATTCTCGATTTGACAAATTGGACCAGGTCATATTAGCCTGTGTTTAGGAAACATACAAACAATTTTCCCATTTTCACTTTTTTACTGAATTGAATTGTATTCCGATAGAAAGTGGAGTGTATCATATAGTCGGATCCGCCCGACTTTAACCATCCTTACTTCTTTTAAATCATTTGCGTCTATAAAGAGTGTTCACATCAATAATCCATAGATATCATATGTATGAAAATCGTTTTCTTTGTTGGACTGTTAGTTTTAAAAAAATAAATAAATATCATTCTCCTAATTTTTATAAAAACAAGTAAGGAAAGGCTAAAGTCGGCGGGGCCGACTATATAATACCCTACACCACTCCCTGCGTATATGCCTCACTCTGATTACTAAACCCAGGTGTTTCATGGGTGCAATTTTATATAGTTCGAATAAATTATAGAGTACTATACTATATATAATAATATACTATATAAAGGGTGATTTTTTAAGAGCTTGATAACTTTTTTTTTAAAAAAAACGCATAAAATTTGCAAAATCTCATCGGTTCTTTATTTGAAACGTTAGATTGGTCCATGACATTTACTTTTTGAAGATAATTTCATTTAAATGTTGACCGCGGCTGCGTATTAGGTGGTCCAGCCGCTTAGTCCAATTTTGGCATTTCCACGTTTTTGAGTAACAGAGACCCAATTGGTGCGAACGGCGACGAATCGAAAATTGGTGGTCATCATTAACACTGGCCGATACAGCTGCGATATTTTCTTCAGTTCGCACTCTACGTAAGCGTGTTGGTGGTTTAATGTCCAACAATGTAAATTTGGTGCGAAATTTAGTCACAATAGCCCGAATAGCCGCTTCAGTGGGTCGATTAAACTGACCATAAAATGGAAGCGCGCAATGAACTTTCTTAACAGAGCACGCATTTTGATAATAAAATTCAATAATTTGCAAGCGTTGTTCCTTTGTAAGACGATTCATGATGAAATGCCAAAGCATACTGAGCATCTTTCTCTTTGACACCATGTCAGAAATCCCACGTGATCTGTCAAATACTAATGCATGAAAATCCTAACCTCAAAAAAATCACTCTTTATAATAAATATAAATTAATCTTTAGTCAAATTTAACGAATATGGTAAAATCCTCCTGGGCTTTTGAGGAAGTTCATTAAAAACTTCCAAAAAGGTCTATAATATTTAATATCCTGTAATAGTTTACGAATAGCAATTTCGCAAGTGAATGGGATCGAATTTTTAGTATGGAAGGTTTTATTTAAAATTGGCGGCAGGTCTAGCACAAAATTTGGGGCCTGTGCCAAAAACATGGGCCTATATAGCTCTGATTCACGGTAGGTATTCCTAGTTGAAATATATCATGATCTGCAACATTTAATCAAGACCCAATGTGAGGTGAAAGTTCTAGATCGGTAATAGAGTAAAACAGGGCCCCATTTGTATGTGGATATACCCATGTATGGACCCATATTTCTGACTTTCATAGTAGCTGTTTCTGTTGTTGAAATATAAAATGATCTGCAAAATTTGATAAACGTCTAATGTAAACTATGGAGTGGTAAAAATAGAAAATGGTGGCTCATTTGTAAGGGCGTTATATTAAAAAGTGGAACTTTATATATCACTTATCAAGATCCAATGTAAGATGTGGGTTATAGAGCGATAATTGTGTAAATTGGGGGCCCAGTGGCAATGGGGCTATATCTAAACATGGACCCACATACTTTCAAAATAGGTGTTTCTCATCTAAATATAACATGGTGTGGGAAATTTGATCACGATCTGATGTAAAATGTGTATTCTAGGGCAGTAATAGGGTAAATTTGGGGATATTTGTATGGAGGCTATGTCTGAATCTGGACCGATTTCCTCCAAATTCAATACCTATGGTCGTTGGGCCCCATTTGGGTTATTCCAAAGTATGGACACATTTTTGACTTTCATAGTTTGTATTCTTAGTTCAAATATAATATAATCTGCAAAATTTGAAAAACTTCCAATGTAAAATGTGGGTCCTAGAGCGGTAATAATAAAAATGAGGGCCATTTGTAAGGGCGCTACATTTAAAAGTGGGCCTTTATAGATCACTTTCAAAGTGGGCATTCTTTATTGAAATGTAACATGATCCGCAAAATCTTATCAAGATCTAATGTAAGATGTAGGTTCTACAGCGATCATAGTCCAAACTAGGGGTCCATTTGTATGGCGGCTATACTAAAACATTGACGTATATAGCTGGCTTTCAAAATACGTATTTCTAGTATAAATATAACATTGTGTGGAAAATTTGATCAAGATCCGATGTAAAATGTGAATTTTAGAGAAGTAATATTGTAAATCGGAGGTACATTTGTATTGCGACTATATCAAAACAAAGACCCATTTGGTCCTCTTTCCCGTGAGCTGTTTCTATTTCAAATATAACACGATCGTGAAAATTTGGTCATGATCCCATGTAAAATGTGTATTCTAGAGCAGGAATAGTGTAAATTTTAGGGATATTTATATGGAGGCTACATCGAAATCTGAACCGATTTTCTCTAAATTCAATACCGATCGTCCTTGGCAAAAAAGTAACCTCTGCCAAATTTCATGACAATCGGACAACAATTGCGACCTGTAGAGTGCGAACAAGCTTAATCATCAAAGAGCATGACACAATATCATTCAAATCGTTGATGAGAATACTCCCAATTACCAACAGCCAGACAGATAATCAGAAAAACTGCTATTAAATTGCTATTAAACTGCTCTCAATGTGCGTTCATTATGAAACTAAAGGCCAACAGCGAATATAAATTCACATTTTTATACTTAAACTTTACACAATTGTTTGCCAAAAAATTGCGCTTTTAAATTCATAAACATCCGGTCTAGACGTACACAGTGCCAGTGCCAGAATTTATGTTAATTCCATTAAATTTTTGTATTCGCATCTTTACGTAAAGTAAACAGAGCTGGGATTGTATCGAAGTGGGTGAATTACTCATGAAATGATTTTTATTTTATTGTGTAGTGTATGTAGTTCAAACAATATATATGTTTGGATAACGCAAAGGGGAGGAGGAAGATATCACAAATAGACGACAATTCTCGTCACTTGTTTGTTTTGTAGTCGAATAGACTAAAACGATTTATACTGCATTCAGATATGAGCCAATAAACTTTGACATTATTTCACCTGTCAAACTCCTCATAAAAATTCCAAAATATGGAAAAAGACGATTTTGGGAGTACATTCGAAAATTGTGTTATTGTGAATTTGGAATTCTTACCGAAAACCAGGTTGTTTTAAACTCTCACTGAAAGTTCAAGACTTTAACTATTGAATCTAATTATCCGGATTCGGATTATTGGGATTAATTGTGTATTAGAAAACTCATATCGAATAACATTTATTTAATTAACCGTCTAATAGGACATTTGTCAAATTATAGTATGCCTTATACACTCTATATGTGCAAATATTTCATTTAATATAATCATTATTTTAAACTGCGGATGTTAAAAGGCACTCATGAACGTCATAATATTTTTTAAAATTTTTGTAATATATCGTGTTTCTGACAGAGAAACTCATTCAGAACAAAAATAATCTAGCTGTCATGCCAACGAATAAAGTAAATCCTGGTTGAAAAAAATATATATAAATATATTTAAATATGTTTTATATTTTATTACATCTTTATTATTAATGCTAACCCTAATTGTTCATATCAAAATTTTAACATAATAATCTCAGTGTAATTATACAAATAATTAAATGTATAAGTTATGATCATTCTTCTATAATTCATGTATAGCGGCATCAATTTAAGCTGAAACTTTATATAAAAATAGATAAAACAAGTAAAAACGGCGTTAAGTTCGGCCGAGCCGAACTTTATATACCCTCCACCATGGATTGCATTCCACAGAGGTTGTCGGTTTTCGTAGAAGTGCAATAATATTACAGGAAAATATAATTTTTTTAATATAGCCAAACCAAAACAAATACAAATATTGAAAAGCTAATTGTATAAATAAATATAATATTTTAATTATTTCAAACCACGCTTATAAGGTAATGCTACCAATACGTCAATTCAAAAAATAAATATTCTTATATTTATATTTTCAAAAATATTTTCAAAGCCATAAATATTGGTAGATAGTGGGTGCTACAGTTGGTTGTATTTCCATTCTATTTGAATTCCAAAAGTGCGAATTTTAAAAATCCATTATCAGACGTACATAGTGCAAAATAACCTAATTTCATGATTCAACCAATTTTTGCCGTAAAAGAAAAAGTACGAATTTGGAAAAAAAAACTTTTTATTTTGCATGTCTATGCAGTCAGAGGAATGTATACACCGAATTCCATGATTACAGCTGCGCCCATTTGGTTGGTACCATTTGTACCCCCTTGCCGTTTCTACGCAATTAGAATTTCATCATTCTAGCTGTAGTCGTTTAGTTGGTATTATTTTTATCCCTCTGTAACATTGTATCCCTTGAAAGTACGAATTTCGAAAAATCAGTTTATTTTCCGTGTCTACACACTATACTCCGAATTTCATGACTCTAGCTGCGGTCATTTGATTGGTACTATTTTTATCCCCTTTTTTCATTTTAACCCCAAAAAGTACGAATTTCGAAAAATCAGTTTATTTTCCGTGTCTACACACTCAGAGGAATGTATACACCGAATTTCATTATTCTAGGTACAGCCGTTTGGTTGGTACCATTTTTATCCCTCTATTCCTATTTTACCCCTTAAAAGTACGAATTTGGAAAAATACTCTTATATTATGTATCTATTCAATTAGAGGAATGTTCACACCGAATTTCGTGTTTCTAGCTGTTGTCGTTTAATATGTACCATTTTTATCCCTTTTTTGGCCCATTTCACCCCCTACAAATAATAATCACTTTATGGTACACGTTTTTGCTAAATTTGCAAATATAAACAGACATATTCAAAAAACATGCTTAAATATGCTAAAATATTAGGGATTTTTATGGGTATTTTTAGTCCTTGTGAGTGAAAATTTTTTCCCTTTGGGCCGATTTCGCCCCATTTCAATCCCAACCGATCTACGACTATAAGACGCATTTATGGAATATTTGAACGTTCTAGCTCCTTTCGTTTAGATGCTAGCGTGCTTTCAACAGACGGACGGACGGACATGGCTAGATCGTCTTAGAATTTTATGACGATCAAGAATATATATACTTTATAGGGTCTCAGGTAGATATTTTAAGGTGTTACAAACGGAATGACAAAGTTAGTATACCCCCATCCTGGAGGTGAAGGGTATAAAAAGGAACATGATGTTTCGAAATTCTCTTACTTGTACAAGTAGTGCCAAAACTTATACACTTAACCACAGATTTTCTTCAAATAGGCCTTCGACAGTCATTAGTAAATGGAAATATATTAATTGCTGGATGTAATGCGTTTTCATCGTGTCAGCAAAACGATATGTATTGATTTTGGAGAAAATCGATTCAGATTTAGATATAGCCTCCATACAAATATCCCCATAATTTACACTATTACTGCTCTAGAATACACATTTTACATGGGATCATGTCCAAATTATCAGGATCGTGCTATATTTGAACTGGAAACAGCTAACTTAAAAGTGGACTGCATAGGTCCATGTTTTGATATAGTCCCCATACAAATGTACCTCCGATTTACACTATTACTGCTCTAAAATGCACATTTTACATCGGATCTTGATCAAATTTTCCACACAATGCTACATTTATACTAGAAACACGTATTTTGAAAGCCAGCTATATGGTCAATGTTTTGGAATGGCCCCCATACAAATGGGCCCCCAGTTTACACTATTATCGCTCTAGAAACCTCATCTTACCTTGGATCTTGATAAAATTTTACAAATCATATTTCAATAAAGAATACCTACTTTGAAAGTGATCTATAAAGGCACACTCTTAATGTAGCGCCCTTACAAGTGGGCCCCCATTTGAATTGTTACCTCTCTAGGACCCACATTTGACATCGGAAGTTTTTCAAATTTTGCAGATTATATTATATTCATATTTTATACTAAGAATACCTGCTTTGAAAGTGATCTATATGAGTCCACTTTTTAATGTAGCGCCCTTACAAATGGCCCCATTTTTATTATTACCCCTCTAGGACCGACAATTTACATCGGAAGTTTATCAAATTTTGAATTTTGTGTTATACTTCAACTAAGAAGACATATTATAAAAGTCAAATATATGGGTCCATATTTTGGTACAACCCCCATACAAATTGGGCCCCCATTCTACTCTATTACATCTCTAGAACCCACATCGTGCATTAGATCTCGATATTTCAACTAAGAATACCTATTTTGAAATGTGGCCTACTTTTTAATGTGTCGCCCTTACAAATGGCGCCATTTTAATTTTTACCCCTCAAGAACGCAAATTTTACATCGGATTTTTTTTAAATTTTGCATATTATATTATATTTCTACTAAGAAAACGAAGTCAAATATATGTGTTTATACTTTGGAATAACCCCATAACTAACTGTCAAACACATACATTTACAGGATTCAAAAATTCTTCCCGATTTCACTTTTTTACCGAATTGAAATGTAGTGAGATATATAGTCGGCTCCGTCCGTTTAGCCTTTCCATACCTGTTGGGGAGATGTCCATATGTCCATACTTTGGTATAACCCAAATGGGGCCCATTCTGCTCTATTACAGCTCTAGAAACTACATCTTACATCGGATCTTCATCAAATTTTACAGATCATTATATGTTTCAACTAGGAATACCTACCGTGAATGAGAAATATATAGGCGCATGTTTAGCACAGGCTTCAAGTGTTGTCATAGGCCCATTTCAAATAACCGTCGGATGCATCCTATTACCGCTGTATAATCTATATTTGTCATTGGAACTTGATCATTTTTTCCAGATCATGTTATATTTACTTTACTCGGAATATCTGCCGGAGCATTGGGCCAATTACCACATTCGTTAAATTTGACAAACATGAATTACTATAATAACGTAATAACGTTTCAAAATTTGTATGGTGGTTAATCTAAATCTGAACCGACTTTCTCCTTGGCATGCAAAACTTAAATGTGCCAATTTTCCTAAGGAAGATATATAAAAATATTTAAAACATATTTATTTTTATTTTATTTTCTTAAAAATCGTGATTTAATTTAAGCCTACAAAATTTCGGCAGGGTTTGGAAGGCACAAATTTAACGAAAAGTGGAAGAGTAGGATGTCACGATTTCGCGTTCTTTTTTATTTTTTATTTCCTGCGTTTTTTTTGTTGTTTTTGTGGGCCTCAGTTTTTACTTTTATCACTCTAGAACCCAAAGTTTACATTAGAAGACTATCAAATTTTGCAGATCATGGTATATTATATAATTATACAATTATAAACATCTACTTTTAATGCCAGCTATATAGGTCCATGTTTTGGTATAGCACCATACAAATGGGTCCCAGTTTATACTATCACCGCTCTAGAACCTACATCTTACATCGGATCTTGATAAAATTTTGCATATCATGTATATTAGAGTGGCATCTTTTGTGAGGAAGGAAAAAATGTTGTTGATGTTCCCGACTATAATGAAATATTGGTTTGTTTTATGTGATCTCCCAAAATATTTCGGTTTTATCATTGTCCGTTCGTGAGCTGGACGCGTTCAAAATAACCTCTATAAATCAGGTTTTTCTTGGATACAATTCACGGTGAGAATGATATTTGGACAAAAACTTGCTACAAATTAAAATCCGACGCGAAACCTTTTTTATCAAGTTTTCCAGATCATGTTATATTTACTCGCGGAATACCTGCAAGAAAATCAGATCATATTTTCAAATAAAACTATTTTCAGTAAAACCTTCATATTAACTCAGTGAAATTTTTCATTAAAAAGTCGCCAAAGAAACACTTCATAAAATGTATTAAACATGTTTCATACAGCACAAATCAATGAAAAGTGTCATAGAATTTATGAAACATTGAAATACAGTTCTTCATACGATGAACTTTTGTAATAAAAGTTCATTATTTTTCATAATACAATTTTCATAGCTTTTATAATTAATTTTATCAAAAAGTTTCATAAATATTAATGCTATGCTTTATGCTATAGTTTTCAATATAAACAAAGAAGCAAAAATGGTCTGACTTGTTGACCAACCAATCAACGCACGCCATCATTGCGGGAGTCTTTGTAATGAGTATGTCTTTGGCCTAAATCAGGATACATGCTTATGGCAGAGGACAAATTAGAATTGCTAGCATTCAACCGAATAAAGTCGACACACTAAAAATTTAGTTGTAAGTTATGAAATATTTCATAAAAACTATGAAATCCTTCATTATATTTATGAAGATATTTCATAACACAAATATTTTATTGGTTATGACATATTTCATAATCTTTAAGAATTGTTTCTGTAATACAATGAAATCTTTCTTTGATCTTATGAAACTAAGTTTTACTAAATTAACAATTTTGTTTATGAAATATTTATGAAAAAATGAATGTTACATTTCATTTTATTTATTATTAAGAAAAGATTCATTCAGTTTATGAAAAAGGTTTTATGAAATCGCTTCATAAATATTATGAAGTGTAGCAATTGATTTGCCCTGCGGAATATTTATTCCAATGCAAAAAAGATCAATTAGCTATTTTTTAAATATTTTTTAGAGTTGAATGATATATGGTTATCAAGTCCCAATATTACTTTTTTTCCTACATATATATTTCCCAAAATAGCAGGTGTGAATATCGTAAAAGTACTTCTAGCTTGAATAGTATATCATTTTGAAACACAATTTAAGTTTCTAAACATATGGTCACCCCACTCTGATTTTTTGATATTTAATGGATAATAAAATAAATAAAATTTAAGATGTGTTTTTATTAATATTAAAAGAATAATATTATTTTTAATTTTTGGAGTCCTTTTCCCTCTTTCATAGAGATTCCGAAAGAGAAGGGGAAAATCTTTCATATCGTTAAAATCTAATGACATGATTCAATGTTATGATATCGTTAAAGAACCTTTTCCGAAAAACGCCTAAGAACAGAGAGAGTCGCTTGTAAATCCAGAAATACTTGACCGATTTTAATATACTACATCTTGTTTTGAAGGTAATTCTTGTTACTTTTAATATATTAACGCGGTATGTTATCGCTCCATACGATTTTGCTAGGTTTTATATAATTTTAATCTTTTTATTTTGATTTTCTAATTGGTAGCATAAATTAATTTTTGCATAAATTATTTTTTTTCATAATGTCTTGTGTTAAAATGTTAACAGAATGACAATTTCATCATTAGTTTATGAACATAAAAATATAAAAACAATAAAAAAATTGTTCACAATGTTTTTTTAGTTTGCCGGAGATGAAATAGAATTTATAGAAGGTAAATTCCGAGTTTTGCTTTAAAATTGGAATCATTGCGTTACATTCTTTTCCTAAAATCGTACAGTTTGCATGGAATGGCTCATACTTATTAAGATTTTCAAATCGAATGCAGGCATTTCAAGTACTATGTGAGAAGTACTGTCCTTGGCTACATCCAACGTCTAGTCTAATGTTAATTATTTTGAATATGGGTGTAAAATGAAATGAAAAAATGATTTCTTTATTTGACCTATGTAGATGGCATTTATGTACTTACAATTTTCATGAAATTCGCTATTTCCACTACCGACCTCCCTTGAATACCCCAAAACTCCCACAATCTCCCTCGCACTTGGAATATTCCCATAACAGGTCGCTTAATCAGTTTTGTTATTTTAACATATTCCCGTTGCTGTGTTTTTTTTCTGTCGCTGGTATTTCGCTGGCGTTTTGTGCGATAAGATGCCTGAACAATGTGCCATGGAAGCATGCAAAAGAACAACACACACCGACAGCAAATCTTTAGGGCTGAATGGACAACAAGTTTGTTACGGTCTTACGCTGACGATGGCCTGAAAGCATACAAAATGAGCACTTAACTTATGAATTTTAAGTACGCGAACATACACTCACCCATTTTACACATTTCCTCCATTTCCATGAATGAACGGTCGGAATGGATGACTGACTGCCTCGTTGATGTACTAGTGCCCGTACTAGTGCTCTCGTGTGTATGAGCAGCAAGTACTACTCTGGTGTTTCCGTTTCCCGCACACTCACTCACGCACACACACTTTCGAACATTGTTGCAAATGTTACTTGTAAACGAACACGTGCATGTTGCTGTGCTTGTTGTAGTCGCTGCTGCTCTTGCTGGTGTTGTTGTGCTTTTAATTTTTTTCTGTTGTTCCTGGTCTTTAGTGGTTTTTATGACAGGTCTTAATTGTAAAAGTACATCAAAGTTTGCTCTTGTATGCTGCTGGTCTCACAAAAGGGGGCTATTTGCTTCGAATCGTTTGCATAGGGTTGCCAAGTACCACAAGTCGCAAACGGTTAGAATGATAACAATTTAAGCCCGACTGGGACCAATCCCAGCCAATATTACTGGCAGAGTAGAGTCTTTCGCAGCCCCTTGTTTGGTGTTTTTTCACTTTTTTGCAATTTTCACTCCAAAAGCACGGATTTGGAAAAATATTTATACACTCCACGAGAGTATTATGTCTTTGTGCATTTGTTTGTAACACCCAAAAGGAAACGAGTTAGACCCACATATTGTACCCGATTTTCTTAAAATTTGGCACAACATCTTATAATCCAACTAGAAAAACCTATGTAAAAATTGGGTAAGATCGGTTCAGATTTAGATATAGCCCCCATACAAATGTCGCTCTCGATTTTACTTTTGTACTCTAAAACCCCCCGATTTTCTTTAAAATTGGCACAACATCATATAGTCCAACTAAACAAACCTATGGTGAAAGTGGGTTAGATCGGTTCAGATTTAAATATAGCCCAAATACAAATGTTGCTCCCAAAAGTTTAACCAATTTTGGCCAAACTTCGTTTTCGTTCCAGGTTTCAATATACTCTCATACAAATGTCCCTTCCGATTTAACATTTTTTGTCAAACACATACATTTACAGGATACAAAAAACCTTCCCGTTTTCACTTTTCACCGAATTGAATTGTATTCGTATACAAAGTGGAGTGTATCATAGAGTCGGCCACGCCCGACTTTAGCCTTTCCTTACTTGTTTTATTTTTCACGCAGTCTACGCAGTAAGATGAATTTAAGCAACGAATTTCATGATTGAAAAAACCCTCTATTTTATTTTTCATAGTCATGTTTTTCAAGTTTTTTCATAAATTTGGAGCATTTTTTCTTAATATGTATGAAAAATTCATAAATAAAATGAAATGTTTCGTACAATTTTTTCATAAACATTTCATATTTCATAAAGCAAAATTGTTAAATTAGTGAAATTTATTTTCATAAGATCAAAGAAAGTTTTCATAGTATTAAAAAAACAATTCTTAAATATTATGAAATATGTCATAACCAATGAAATTTTTGTGTTATGAAATGTGTCATAAAATACAACTACATTTTTAGTGTGTCGACTTTTTCGGTTGAATGCTATCAATTCTCATTTGTCCATGGTCAAAGACAATGCCTCCATTTAGGTCAAAGACATACTCAATGCAAAGACGCTCGCAACGATGGCGTGCGTTGATTGATTAGTCAACAAGTCAGACCTTTTTATGCTTGTTTGTTTATATTGGTGACTTCAGTATAAATTATGAAACTTTTCACAAAATTAATGAAGTGTCTTCATAAAATCTATGAAAATTTTCATAAATCATATTATGAACAAATGAACTTGTATGCCAAATTTCATCGAATGAAGAACTGCATTTCATATTTTCTGTGTCATAGTTTATATGTTTCATAAATTCTATGGCACATATCATAGATTTGTGATTTCATAAATTTTATTAAGTGTTTCTTTGGCGACTTTTTAAAGAAAATTTTCACTGAGGTTATGACAAAATTATAAATAGTATGAAGGTAATTATTTCAGTGTACTTCAAGTATATAGTCTGCATACAAATGTTGCTCCCGATTTGTCTGCTCTAGAAGCTTCGTAATTTAAGCGATTTTGATCAAATTTTGCACAATTTCGCACGCAATTTGGGGTTAGCCGCTGTAGACAACACATATCTTAACCGATTTTCTTCATTTTCGACAGTACATCTTATATCTACACTAAAAACATTTATGGTAAAAGTGGATGAGATCGGTTCAGATTTATATATAGCTCTCATACAAATGCCGTTACCAAAGCGTATAGTCGGCCCCGACGGACTTTAGCCTTTCCTTACTTGTTGTAAATGTTTCTTTTTAAATAGCGCAATTTTTTTACCAAAAATTTTTACTGACAATTGGGCAATATTTACGACAATGACAAAACAATATTTCGTTTAACCAAAACTGATTTGGTATATAAGACCGTGCAACAGTACTTTTTGGACCTGAACAAGACCATGCACACATGAAACTACAGATAATATGTTGAAAACCTGCGTACTCAGTTTTTCATTTTCTCCTTTTTGCAGGACTTTTAATTTCCGAAGGATATATTTGTCTTAATAATCTATTTTCATGCTTTCGAGAGCCATACACAGGCGATATGGGTATCAAATGATATAGAAGAATATCTGTTAAAAATACTCAAAATTTCATGCTTTTATCTGTATTAGTTTAACATAAACAACCATTTCAAATTTTCTCTCTTATATAGTAATAGATGAATAAACTAAATAAATAAGGGGTAAATTTTAAATTGTTTTGATACAAATATCATATCGCCTTTGTATGACGCGTTAAAGCATGAAAATAAATTATTTAAACATCTATATATTTTGGAAATTAAATGTCCTGTAAAAAAGGATCACCAAATAACAAATTGAGCACACAATTTTTCTATATACGATCAATAGTTTCACATATATATTATCTTGTTCAGCTCCAATAAAATACATGTAAAATTGTCGAACGGTGTAATCCCTCATAAAACACTTAGCTCACTAACTTGGCAATCCTGTGCCAATACATTGACCAGAAGAGCTTCCAGCTTTGGCAGGTGATTGAAGCCCCCCTATACATCACATCACTTCGGTGCGGCCGAAAGTTATGGAGCATATTAAAATTAATTGTTAATTACTTACAAGACCACAGCAGGATATGTTCTGCTTTAGCATTTATTGTAAGAAAATAACAGAGACTCTAGTATGAGCGGTGTTTGTCCAGCAAAGCGAAAAGCTATTTTTTCTAAACGCCACTTAATTGCGTGAAAAGTAGTTTCTCTATTTTCGTCATATTTTTTAACGCTTCGCAATTATGTTAAATGTCAGAAATTTGTTCAAAGTTTGAAAAAACACAAACCAAAATTGCTACAAACGAGTGAGTGAGTGAGGGAGGGAGCTGATGGTGGTGCACAGGGTGGTGCTCGGTGCTTACGAAATTCGTAGTAAAATTTACGTAAAGTACAGTAATCATCATAAGCAGCGATGAAAGTTTTTTTTGGACGGTGGCTGGTGTTGTTTGTTTTTTTGTTTGTGGGGAATAATACATAAATATAATTTATGTTTTTATGGACATTTTCATAATAATAAAAAGAAAAATTAATTAGCCAAACTTTGGACTAAATTCAAGCAAACAACCCCCGTAAAAATTACATTCGTTTTTAGCGGCTGCGGCTGATGTTTGACTTGGTTTGGTGACAAAATTTCCGGTCACTTGTCGCGCGTGATTGCGGTTTTGCATTTCATTATTGTCGCCGCCGCCGTCACCACGACTCACATACTAATCACTGGCCGTCACATTTGGCCCGCCACTCTGTTCTCTGTGAGCGTGGTCAGCGTAAAATATGTGTGGACTGACCCCCATTAGATGTTTTCCCTGCACTCACGTCACATAAATGTTGGACTGTTGTTTTGCTGTGTCCCAATCAAAATTAATCTAAAATTTAGCCTCGTCAAAATGGAAAATGTTGAAAAACAGCCACAACACCCACCCCAAAGAAGCAAAACAAAATTAAGTTAATTAGTAAAGTTCACAAAGTAATTCAAAACCATTTGTTAACGAACGAACGAATCACTTCGAGTAAAAAGCGCTTGGCGTTGCTTTTATATAGTTTACGCATCAGAAACTATTATTGCGTGAATTTTGTGGGTCTCTTCATCTGCTCAAATGACACTTGTCATAGGAGTTACGACGCTTGAGTTTATAGCTGGCAGAGGGTGATACGGTTTGGTGTGATAAGATTCCCAAAGACATGCACTGGATGAATCATCAACACTGTCCAATTTGTGGTGGAGAAAAAAAGCTAGAATACTTTTACAGAAATGAGAATTTTTTTATTTGGTAAAATGGAGGAAAAAGGGATAAGAATGGTACCATCACACAAGCCAAACGGCTGCAGCTAGAATCTTGAATTTTTGTACGTACATTTCTCTTATAGCGTGAAAGGAATGCGACAAGAAGGGATAAAAATGGTACCAATCAAGTGGCATAAACTAGAATTGTGAGATTCGTTTGTGTGGATTCCTCAAATTGGGTAAAATAAAGGATTTTTTTAAATTCGTACTTTTAAGTGGTAAAATAGGAAGAGTGGGATAAAGATGGTATCCTTCTCGTTGCCAAACGACTATTGGTAGAATCTTAAAAAACGATAGGTGCATTCCTCCAATGTGTACCAAATAATGACTTTGCAAAATCGGCTAAAGCAGGAATCGCGATATTCCGTGTGTACATTTTTCAAATTTGTACACGGAACAAAAAAAAAAGAAAAAAATTGAATTCGCACTTTATTTCGTACATAAAAGGAAAAAGAAAACATACATGGATTTCTCGCAATTTTTACTTTTGTGGGGAACGGGGAAAAATGGCACCAACCAAACTTCGTTCCACTGACAAAGTAGACAACATAAATTGAATTCTCGAAATTCGTTCCTTAGAGCCAGAAGCGGGATAAAAAGGTGTGGAAATGATATCAACCAAAGTACTGCAGCAGTACTGCAGCCGGATTCGCGAAATTTGGTGTGAACACCCAACGTAAACGGATTTTTAGAAAGTTGCACATAAAGGGTGATTTTTTAAGAGCTTGATAACTTTTTTTTAAAAAAAACGCATAAAATTTGCAAAATCTCATCGGTTCTTTATTTGAAACGTTAGATTGGTCCATGACATTTACTTTTTGAAGATAATTTCATTTAAATGTTGACCACGGCTGCGTCTTAGGTGGTCCATCCGCTTAGTCCAATTTTGGCATTTCCACGTTTTTGAGTAACAGATACCCAATTGGTGCGAACGGCGACGAATCGAAAATTGGTGGTCATCATTAACACTGGCCGATACAGCTGCGATATTTTCTTCAGTTCGCACTCTACGTAAGCGTGTTGGTGGTTTAATGTCCAACAATGTAAATTTGGTGCGAAATTTAGTCACAATAGCCCGAATAGCCGCTTCAGTGGGTCGATTAAACTGACCATAAAATGGAAGCGCGCAATGAACTTTCTTAACAGAGCACGCATTTTGATAATAAAATTCAATAATTTGCAAGCGTTGTTCGTTTGTAAGACGATTCATGATGAAATGTCAAAGCATACTGAGCATCTTTCTCTTTGACACCATGTCTGAAATCCCACGTGATCTGTCAAATACTAATGCATGAAAATCCTAACCTCAAAAAAATCACTCTTTACTATCGATATCTACGGTTTGACAGTTCATAATGTCAAACTGTGTTGACATTTCTGTTCAGTAAGGTTTGCAATCGTCTAATGTCAGAACAACGCTTTCAAATTGTGGACATTTACTTTGAAAAAAAAAAATAAATATATAAATCTGTTCGCTAATTTTATAGAGCATTTCTTCGAAATAATTGTGTTTAATGATGAAGCTCATTTCTGGTTAAATGGCTACGTCAATATGCAAAATAGCTGTATTTGGAGCGAAACCGCTAACTAACTATCATTATACCCATTAAAATTGGCTGTTTGGAGCTAGGTTAACACGCTGGGGCATTATCGGACTTTAATTCTTTCGAATGGGGAACTCTATCGAGCACATAACCATCGCACAGTGGTTCAGAATAAAAATCCATCGGCCAATATTCAATAACTTTTGTTCTAGTAGACATTTTTGAGTTCTGCAAAAAAACCAAATTAGACAAGGACCCAAGGATTATTTTGAGATATTAACATTAAAAATTGGGAAATTGGATATATTTTAGAAATCGGTCCATAGTTGCCTACTTTTCGTATTTTTCGATTTTAAAGACATTTAAAATTTTTCTTTTTGTGTTTTTAACATATTTTTACGTATTTGTTCATAATGCGAAGAATAAATTTTAATTTTTTGTATTACAGATTTTCACGTTTTTCAGATTTTGAAAATTAAAAAAACCTAATTTATTTTTTTTGACTTTGTCGAACTGTTTCTCACACATTTTAGGTGATTTTGCACTTAGATCTTTTTTATTTGAAATTGTGGTTTCTTAGCTTTATTATGACGTCAAAACTAACCCTTTAACCTTTCCAAATATGTATACATTTCTTTAAAGGCTTTTGAAGGAAAAAAGTTGTGTTGGTCCAAATTCAGACATTTGTTCAAAAAGGACATTTTTTTAAATATTTATTTCTAAATATAGTTTTGACGTCATAATAAAGATAAGAAACAACAATTTCTAATAAAAAAATTTGAGTGCAAAATCTCTTAAAATGTCTGAGAAACAGTTCGACAAAGTCAAAAAAAGAAATTACTTTTTTTCAATTTTCAAAATCTGAAAAACGTGAAAATCTGTAATACATAAAAATTAAAATTTTTTCTTCGCATTATTAATAAATACGTAAAAATGTGTTAAAAAAACATAAAAACAAAAAAATAAAAATTTTAATTTTCTTTAAAATCGAAAAATACAAAAAGTAGCCAACTTTGGACCGATTTCTAAAATATATCAAATTTCCCACATTTTTATGTTTATATCTTGTTTTGTCATCCTCTAATTCGTGAGATTTAACACTTTTGGATTAGATTTTATACAACTATGTTGTTTTATGGCCACAAACCAGCAAGTCTAGAAGCATTGGAAGCCAATGTGAAAGCCAACATTGACGCCATAAGGCCAAATTTATTGGAAAAATTAGTAAAAAATTGTACTGATCAAATGGGCCATATAACTCGAAGCCGCGGCGGACATATGCCGGGAATCATATTTAAAAAAGGAATGCCATGAAATTATCTAGCAGATTGTAATAAAAAATCATTCCAACAATTTGTCTGTCTTGTATTTATCAGTTTAAGTTCTCGAGATCTTTAGAAGGAAGATCCGAAACAAAAAAATATTAAAAAGTACTACCAACCAAACAGATTCATCTTGAATCATAAAACTGAATGTATACATTCATCACAGACACTAGAAGTACCACCTTATTTGTATTGAAACTGATAAATAAGAAAATGTAATTGAAAATCAAAGGCCTAGAGAATCATAATTAGCAATCAATCATATCAATCAATGTTGCATTTGCATACACTTGCATATATGCAACTCAATGATGTACTTTTAAGGTGGCAAAGTGTATTTTGTTACTTGGTGCGACTGCTTTCCATTGATATTCGCAAAGTGAGTTGTGCTTCTCATTCATTTAGGAGAGCCATTGACTTAAAGTGTTCGGATATTTTGCTGAAAAGTCGCTGCTAAGCGTGACGTTCGTCACGATTAATAAATGTCACCATGAAATTTTCAAATAAATTTGTAAAATATTTAAAATAAGGGTGATATACTGATTTGGTCTTTGAAATATAAATTTATATGTTTTTACATTTCCTTAGATTAATCTATCCAAATATTTCATAGACAATATTACCAAAATGCAATAAATGCATCATTATTTGAACTGGGATATTGTTCTGGCTCAAGACCATTTTGCATCTATATTTAATAGACATTAAATACTTGGCTGCACACTATCATGATTTCCACCCTGTGAAAGGTCTGGTGGCTTCGCAGCGACTTTTCAACAACATACACAAACTCTTTAACCCTCTCATGACTTTTGATGAAGTATGAGTTTAAATAAGATTTCTATAGATTTTTGGGCACGAGTAATAGGATGTTTCATAAAATCCTTATACTGCAGATATCGGTTAAATATAAATAACATTTTGAAATGTTTCTTCATTTTAAACATCTTACAGAAACAGAAACAGAATAATAATATAATAGCTATCATCTAAACGAAGAAAACAAGGTCTATCTGAAGAAAACGTTTACATAAATTGCCAAGTTATGGTTTTTCTTGTCGTCTTCACGTACTAAGTTGGAAAACAACGAAAGAAATATTTACATTTTAAACCCAGCAAAAGGAGAGCACACAATGAAGTGAAAAGGGTGTTCATCTTGTGATTCGGAAATAGTAAAAATTGGAATCTTCACCAATGAATTTAACATGTGGTTGTCATAGGAGGAGTGTCCATTATTTTGAAAGACTTAAAAGTTATTTTAAAGTGTTGGAAATGCACATTTGGATTTGAAGATGCGATTAAAATGTGCTCCTACGGAAATACTTCCAATTTTTATACCCTCCACCTCAAGTATGGGGTTATATTCACGTTGTCATTCCGTTTGTAACACCTTCAAATATTCATCGGAGACCCCATAAAGTATATATATTCTGGTAAAATTCTTAGACGATTTAGCCATGTCCGTCTGTATGTCTGTTGAAAGCACGATAGCGGCCGTACGAAAAGAGCTAGGAGGTTAAATTTTTTCCTAAATGTGTCTTATGGTTGCAGATCGGTGGGGATTGAAAGTGGGCGAAATCGGCCCAGAGGGAAAAAATTTTCCCTCACAAGGACTGAAAATACCCCTAATATTTAGAGTATTTCAGCATGTTTTTTGAACATAATAGCTTGTATTTACTTGATATTTGCAATTCGCATTCCCTTTATAGCATAAAAGGGCACCATAGAGTGATTTTTATTTGTAAGGGCGAAGTGGGACGAAAAGGGATAAAAATAGTACCTATCAAACGGCTGCACCTAGAATAATGAAATTCGGTATATATTCCTCTGATTGCGTACACACATAAAATAAAGGGAATTTTCGAAATTCGTACATTTAGGGTGTAAAATGGAAAAAGGGGATAAAAATTGTACCAAACAAATGGATGCAGCTAGAACCATGAAATTCGGTATACATTCCTCTGACTGAGTGACATGAAAAAAACGTTTTTCCAAATTCGTACTTTCAAGGGATTCAATGGGAGCAGAGGGATAAAAATGGTACCAACTATAAGTCTGCAGCTAGAATGATGAAATTTTCGAAAGTCGTACTTTTAAGGAGTAAAATGCGAAAAAGGGGATAAAAATGGTACCAACAATATGGCCGCAGATAGTATCATGGGATTGGGTATATATATTCCTCTGAGTGCATAGCCACGTAAAATATTTTTTTTAACAAATTCGTACTTTATTTTGTTGCTTTTACGACAAAAAATGATAGAATCGTGAAGTTGTCTTATACTGCGTACGTGAGAGATAAGGTATTTTCAAAATATATACTTTTGAATTTAAAATAGATGGACATACAACCAACCTAAGGACTGCAGCTGAAAATACACTCATCCACCAATATTTAGGGTATTTATGATTGCTGCCTTATATTTACTTTATGAATTGAAGTATTATTTCGATTATATATATATACATAGTATAAAAATATTGGTAGCCTCGGTTTATTAGTTAAATTTCTGATTTTCATACATTTGAAATTTGTTGCGGACATTCCTCTTGTAGGTTGGAAGCACCACAAAGAAAATAAATGTTTTAGCGGGGAAATGGGACAAAAATGGATGAAATATGGCACCAATGATACGACAACAGATAGAATCATGAAATTCGGTGTGTACATCCCTCTAATTGCATAAACACGTAAAATAGAGGGATTTTTCGAAATTCGTACTTTTAAGGTATATAATTGAAAAATAGGGATAAAAATGGGACCTTCCAAACCGCTGAAGTTGATATCATGAAATTCGGTGTGTATTCGTTGGTCTGACTATGAAGACTCGAAACAACAAGGTTTTTTTTTCAAATTTGTACATTTGGGCGGAGAATGGGGCGAATGGGGATATCTTCAAAACTTGTACTTTTCTTATCACAATAATGCAGTCACTTTGTCTGTATCTGAAAATGCTTCTCCCTAATGGCGACTGACAATCGCCTAATATTTTCGGCATGTTCACTTTCACAATTACAGCATCGTATTTATTTTTAGTAGTAGATTTTACACAGTGTGCATTAGTATATATTATAGTTTGAAATAGTAATCAAATATAGTAATGTGCATAAACATATCACTATTTTCGTAACATGGTTCTGTACTTCTATGTCGACATGCTTTAATCTGCTGGTAATACTGTGGAATGCACTCCGTGGTGGAGGGTATATAAGATTCGGCCCGGCCGAACTTAACGCCTTCTTACTTGTTTTTTTTTTTAATTTTCTATTTGAATTCGTTCTAAGATTAAGGATCGTACACATCGATTTTTCATGAAAAAAAGTAAAAAGCTTAGGTGTGTGCCATCCATAATGTTTCAGGCATTAGGCCGCTTAAAGTCCTACAATCGCGTGTTGCAGTCACAGTGGCACTATTGCCACCATTCATCGTGACATATACAAATAGGATACGACAGTCAAGTCAATCTTATAGAGAGCGTGTAACAAAATGGCAAACACTAATTAATCTAAAAATTATACTAATTGGCATAGAGTGATGAAATTTGCAACAGTAAATCCCATAATATATATTTTTCTCAAAAATATCTTCTCTATGTCTCTATTTTCCATTATTAACCGGAAGGATTGTACTTTCAAATAAAAAAGAAATTTGAGAAAATATTCAGTAGTTTTTTTATAGCATTTTCAAAAAAAAGTTATTTGGCGGACCCTGTATATCCTTCAAGTCGTTTGATATCATGTAAATGTTGGCCACGACAATGTCAGAGGCGGTTCAATCAGAAGATCACATATTGGGCGACTCGTTCGAGCATTGCGACTGGAAAGCCCATTCACTGAAAATAACACACAAATTAAAGTCGCCAGCCTTCAATTCTTGCACAAGTTGAATTGTCTACGCTTTAAAGCCAAGATACTTCTGTAAAATAAGCCAAGTTGTCGAATACGACGACAAATCGATTCGCCACGCTCTTCTTACTCACCGAACGTTACAGCTGAACAATTTGGAGAGGCTGTTGTGGTGTGAGTCTTTCCATGACGACTTGCCAAACGATATTGAACAACAATTAAAAAGCTGTTCGATATGAGTCATGCGTAGTCTGTCAAAAAAGCCTATTGAAAGTCAAACCTCACAATGAATCACCCGATAGAAACTTGAAATTACGAAAGTAGTATCGAAAAATTCAAATGAATTATATTGTATTTTGATTTCACATTTAGTCGTGGAGAGTACATAACTTCTATCACCCCAAATGTCACAGGTTTACATGAACAGCCCCCAAAACCATGTTGTTTGTATTGCCTGTAATTTGTAGTTGAACTCGCCGCAGAATGTGTTTTTGTTTCGGTTTTAAATCGTTAATTTTAAATTATGGCCAAATTTGTGGTTCATATCTTGACAAGAGTTTTTTTGGTATCATTTTCAACTTTTATATGAGCGTTTTTTTTCGGTGGTACTTTTGCTGTTATTTGTTATTTTTATGATTTACTGTTAAGTTGTGGTTATTTAATTAAAGGTTACTTTACTCTCTGGCTAACGGCATTAGCCAGGTAACATGAACGTTAGTTTGTTATGCGAGTAACCTCATAACAATTTGGAATTACATTGTTTTCAAATGGCCATAATGAGCGAGGAGGGTATGTATCGGATGGCATGGATGTGGCCAACCCAATACATTTTACAATTTGTAGTTGTAGTTGTAGTTTGTTGTAGTGGTTTCTTCTTTTAATTAAGCCATAAATTTGAGTTAATTAAAAAGTTTGTCTTTTTGTTTCAATTGCCATGACTTAGATTTGAAATTAACCGTTCGTTTGTTCGTCTGCACGAGATTTGAACGTAGCGAATATGCGGAGAAATTGTGGAATGCTGTAACTGAGATATGATTGTGTCCGGTCGTATTTGATAGAAAATATCGAATGGAAATGTGGAGATATCGACGAATTTTGCTTGTAGTCGCATATCCGACCCAAAATTAACATTGACTCATATTTCACCTATCAAACTCCATATAAACAAGTAAGAAAACGTCAGTCGGCTAAACCGACTTTCACATAGCCTCACTCTCAGAGAACATGTGTATTGAAGGACTTAAATTTTGCTTAGCGCCAGAATATGTTTGTGACGGGTAGTTTTTGCTAGTTGCACCCAGTTTCCACATTTGTTAAGAATTGTCAATAATAATCAAATATAAAGTCATACTGGATTTCAGGCACCGGTAAAGGAGTTATAAAGCATTTAATTGTGCTTAGGATAGAGACAATTGTGTGGGAGGTACACGAAGGGGCGCGGCTAAAGCCCAAATGATTTGGACTACCCGTATGGATGTTATGTCGGTTTTATTGTAACCAAAGTTATATCAGCTTTAATTTTGCGTAGTTTTGTGTGATTTGTTTGGGAGGTACTGGAAGGGGCGTGGCAAAACCCATCATATTTAGTACACTCAACGTGATTATAAAAATATTATCCAATACTAAAATATAGCGGATTCCGAATATCCGTGTAGAAGTTACAGTGGTTTAAATTTAACATAGAAATATGAGTCATTTGTGTGGGAGGCACCAGAAGGGGCGTGGCAATTTCGCCCATCTTCGAACTTATACTAAGTTTGGGGAAAATATTACCATGTGCAAAGTTTGAATTGATTCCTTGACTCCTTTCGAGAGTTATCGTGTACACCAGCCAGCCAGACGGACGGACGGACATGGCTCAAACATCTTAAAATGTTGTGAAACGGATTTGGTACAAACATACTTATGGTCTTAAGTGACTCCTTCAATGTGTTACACTTATTTTCTGTCCCAAATGATATATACCCTCCTACTCTGTAGAGTGAGGGTATAAAAATCAAAAATTCGGAAAAAATGAATTCTGGGTGTATATTCGAAGCATGTATAGGAATTATTTATGGCCACATGTTCACTATTTTTAATCGTATTTAAATTTGGTATCAAAAATCTACCCTGAAAACAAAAACGTATACGATTTCGACGAAAAAATTGTTTGCTTTTATCAAACCGGTTTTTGAACGACGAAACTCAGATATATATTTTAAGATATATATTTCTCGTAAACTAAAAAAAACGCTTCATGACACACATGTCATTGTTTTTACAACAGAAATTTGAAACTATTAATAATGCGAATATCTCATATATGATCTGAAATATTTTAATACCTTTGAAAGATGTCGAAAAAAGATTATGACTAAATGCAAAATGCCACACAAATTAACGGAACACACCCCAAAAACTACTTCTACTGGGTGATGATGCCACAAGGGTGGCTGTGTTCCCAATGCAGCACACTCAGCTTTACCCTGGCCGGGTAGTGGCAGTGGCACTGAAATATTACGCCTTAATTGTTTGTTGATCTTTATCGAGAAATAATCAATGTTGCAATTGTTCATGCAACAATTTTTAACACATTTCTCTCCGGCAACCAGATACATTTGGATTATATTTTTCTGCAACAGAAAATTCCAGATCCTGAAAAGATTTAGATCGCGATTAATTGATAGATTTACTAACAGAAAACAGTAAGGCTTGGAGAAACTGGAAAATGGGACGATCTTGTTGGGGATGAAAACGTTAGAATGCAGTTTATCTACACACATATTTTTCGAATAGCGCATTTTGACCTAATTAACAGAAGAGTTATGAATAAACAGTCAATAATACTAACACTGATGAAATGAAATATCAAGGGAACACGAATTCTATTTTAGACGAGGTATTCAACCACGATAATACCACACTAGTTATATAATAAGGCGGCAGTTATTTATATATTTATTTATATACTATTATTTTGCAAAATGATGAAATATGAAAACTAAAAAAATGGTTGAAGTATATAATTTTCACCAGATTCACCAGAATATGTGTTGGCATCATCAAAATGGAAACTAGGGACATCTTCGAAACGTTTAGTATGCATTACACTATGCTATTTATGTATTTATATTGGGATTCAATTCGTAAAATAATAAGAGATGTGAACTAGAATGACCAAAACTTGTATTTTTGCAAAAATTTAATATTAATAAAAACTTCAATAACTCAGTCAATTACTAACCGATTTTTACTCCTTACCAAATGTGTTACTGAAATAAACATACGATTTGTACGGTTACCAAACAAACTAATGTGCAAAAACATTTGCCTAAGTTGAAAAATGGTTAACAATTTCTTAAAAAAGTGTGTTTGCTGGACAAAATGAACACTGATTTCTTAATTATATATCTATTACTATATTTCTATTGAATGTTCCAGGATTCTTCATATTGAACAAAATCTATAGATATCATGAATTGTGCTGCAAAAATAATGGCTTTGAAGTACTATTACCCTTTTTCCTTATTAAATAACCAAATTCCGAAAGTGGGAAAAATGTGTTCCAAAATTTGGCATTCTTTTACTAAAATGGTCCTCAAGCCTTTATTTCTAATCGCTATTATGCGAATTCAAACATTCTGCAAATTAAAACTGGGATATTGTCCTGGCTAAAGACCTCTTTGCAAATGGCATAGTGACATTTATTACTTGGCTGCACACTATCACTATCATGATTTCCACCCTGTGAAAGGTTTCCTCAAGTGGCTTCGCAGCGACTTTTCAACATCAAACCCGGCATCTTTAAGTAAATGATTCTCACAAACGAATGAGAAGTACAGCTCACATGCCGAATATCCGTTTTAAAAAATCGCACCAACACATGCCACCTTACAAACATCTCATTAAGTTGCATATGAGTCATTCCATGTCAAGCGGTATGGATTTTGACCTCGATAGCTGCATTGAAAGTTTGTGTATGTGTATGCAGGTATAGTTACCCAACAATACTTCTGCCGTGCCAACGCTCATTTGTTTTTTTATATTTTTTTGTATTTTTTTATCGAGGAGATCCCTTGGCCAAAATGTTTCAAGAGGGCCATTAAACGCATGCAAATTAATTGATCCAATTTTCCAGCAGATATTCCGAGTAAAGTAAATATAACATAATATGGAAAAATTGATCATGATCCAATGATGGGCGGGGCCGACTATATGACACACTCCACGTTCTATCCGAATACTATCTATCTATCCAATTCGGCAAAAAAGTGAAAATGGGAAGAATTTTTGTATGTTTCATAATCACAGGCTAATATGACCTGGTCCAATTTGTCAAATCGGGAAGAATATTTGTATCGGGATATCCAAACATGGAATGAAGTGACTAACTTACACAGCAATTTCTTCCAATTCAAGTTAAACGTGTTATGCTCAATTTGAAGAAATTCGGTGAAAATACGCGGTTTATAGGGTGGAAAAAGTCAAATCGGGAGCGAAATTTGAATGGGAGTTATATATAAATCTGAACCGATCTGACTTATTTTCACCAGCGGTGTTCCTAGTTGAAATATAAGATATTTTTGAAATTTGTATGGGAGCTCTGATATAAATCTAAACCGATATGACCCTTTTTCATGGGTGTCCTAGTCCATGGGTGTTTCTAGTTAAAATAAGAGATGTTTTGCCAATTTTGAAGAAAATCGGTTAAAATATGTGATATCTAGAGTGAAAACAGTAAACAGGGGCTATATCTAAATCTGAATCGATTTTCTTCAAATTAAATAGCGTTCGCCCTTGTCCCGAAAAACTTCGTTGTGCAAAGTTTCGATTGGTTCTGGCTACAATTGCGACCTGTATCGTGATTACAAGAATAGATGGACAGACGGACGGACAGACAGACGGACAAGTGGTTCTAAGTCGATCGGTATAATATACGATGGGTCTAACTCGTTTCCTTTTGGATGTTACAAACAAATGCACAAAGACATAATACTCTCGTGGATTGTTTAAAAAACTTATTCTAAATTATAATAAATGAAAATGTAGAAAAGGTGTGCCAGAGAACTTCATGCATTAATGGGTTAATACACATGCAACAAATCAGCTGGATCCGTTGGATAGATCGCGATAAAATTACAAAACAAAAGAGTCAAATCATTTTAGACATACATATCTCTCGTGAAAATGAAAATTTTGCAAAAATATCCAATTTATATTTTCTGTTTACCGCGTTCTTCCGAAATACCCACATTTTTTGTCGAAAAAGATCGATCTTCCAAAAAGCATTGACCAATTTTAACCCTAGTAATTTTGTTGTATAAGCGTGTAATTTTGCTATTTAAGCGGGAAGAGCATTATTTATAACTTTGGTGTCTTCGGTGACCCCCCACGGAATATTTCTGACAATTTTTTTCGTAGAACATTTGAATCCTTAAATGCCCTTTCGGAAAGGACTTTTTTGATTCTCTCGAAAAAAGGTATCAAATTGGCCCATAAAGAGAGGAGCTTGAGCTTTAAGATATTCCACAAAAATTATCCTCATTCCACAAGTTAAATTCCACAACAAGAAGAATTCTCTCAGAGATTTACTTACAATACTTTTTCGCTTAGTATAATGCTCCCTTCGACAAAAATATGAAAACTTTGACCCGCTATTGAAAAGAAACTCAGAACAGCTGGAATATAATTATTCCCAAAAAAAAAAGATCTACGCAACATACCCTTTCAGAATTATAGAGTCGTTATTATGTTCCATTCAAAAGTCTGAATTTGTAGGACAGTGTAGTCATATATGACTTTAAAAAAGGTATTTGAGTTTCTTTATGTAGAAACATTCCTCAGCCAGCCTGTATAAGGCGGAAAAAACTAAATACTCGAAATATTAGGGGAATTTTCAGTCCTTGTTAGGGAAACATTTTTCCCTTTCAACCAATTTTTTTTATTTTCAATCCCAATCGATCTGCAACCAATCGGAAACAACTCATTTCGTTTAGAATTGTCCATTTCTCCAAAATCATTCGTGTGACTCTTTATATTTCTCATAAATTATGCCGTTTGGATACTTTCACCTTAATATACGAATTAAATGCAGTCTGCATAAATTGCATTGTTCCACGGTGCATCTTTTTGATGTATTCTTTGAGTTGTTACCTGCGTTTCATCATTGGCGCCTCACTAATTATCAGCTCATTCATATTTTCCCGGTTTTGTTTCTCTTCTGGCTTTTGTTGGTTCTGGCAGCTAGCGCTCGGTCTGCGCGAGTGCACAGGGCGCACACATTCGACCATATCTAAATGCTTTGGCGGCACCAATTACCGACATTTAATAAAATGGGCGTATTCGATGCTTTAAACGTTTTATAATTTACATAAGAAAATATATTTAACACATACCTTGGCCGCCAGCCCATACGGTACGGTACGGTACGGACTCTGCTGCTGCTGCGTACTTAATGATGATGAACGCGATGATCGTTCATATATTTAACTTATTGTAACTTGTAACTATAAATAATGGATACTCAACGTAATGACTGAATGGCTGGCTGGCAGAAAAGAAGAAATGAAAACAAATTTACTCACCTAATCATTCATCCTAATCATACATATAAAATTTGTTTGGTGGTTAAATTTAATCGGATGCCTTTATTAGGGTCCGTTTATTCATTCCTGCTTTGAAAAGCATTTTGCGGTTAGCTCGTCGTAACCAGGCCGTTCGAGCGTCTTTAACGGGCGTACGTACAGCCCCTTTATATGATAACCAAAAAAATAAGAAAAAAACGTGAAACAAGTAAAACACAGAGTGTCGAGAAGAATTATATCATCGTATAATAAATGGCACCTATTTTGTCTTGGGGTTTCTTTCGTAATTTATAAACGTTTTTATGGGCATCCAGTATTTGTTTGATTGCGGGTCAGACGGGCCATAAAACAGCAAATCGAGGTTTTGTCGAAAACCTCCAACAGTCCACCTCTGTCTGCACCAGAGGGGAGGGGGGTTAATTCATTGTCCGCTGAATGAAAAAATCGTGGTAATCATCATTAAAACTCTACTTAATCTTTTGTCTGTTTCGAGGTGTAAATTTTGAAATAAAACGAAACGAATCATTCACAAATGCTTATCTGTTGAAATATTTAACATATTGTTAGAAAATCAAATAGAAATAGAATTAATGGCTCTCCATAACTTATGAAAAATCTGTTTTATTGGTTTCATCATTTTTACGAACTTAACTTGCAGTTTTAATGGCCGGAAATTCTTATGAAGAAATTCCACATACTCAAATGCGCAGCCAGAAAATATATTTTTCTATCAACGTCGTGTTAACCGATAAATGCATGTTTGGAAACTTAAAAGATGCCTTTATAAGTTTTGAAACAGGAAATCGTTTAAAACAGCGCCAAATTGCTTTTGTAGTGTTTTCTTGGGTGTGTGGATTTTTGTATTTAAAAAAGTAATGAGATTACAAAATTTCAAACAGAATTCTCAATATTTCTAAAGCATTGTATGTACATATGGTGCAAAAACATGTCGGCATTTCATAATCCATTTAATTGAGGCTCGAAATTATTGACAAATCATGACTCTGTAGTACTCGCGGTTTGCTTTTTTTTATAACCATTTAGCAAAAAAATGAACCATAGCACTGAGAAGAATACAATACGATATTCCGTATATACCTACACTGAAAATTTTCTTAAAAACTATGAAATAGTTCTTCAATCAATGAACTTTTGTTGTATAGGGTCCGCCATCTAAAGTTTTTTTTTTCAACTATTCAACCGTTGGACTATTATTTGTGGGGTGCAAAATTGAGAAAATATTCAGTAGTTTTTATACACTCCAACAGAGTATTATTGTAACACCCAAAAGGAAGGGAGGTAGACCCATTGTTAATTATACCGATCGGCTTAGAATAACTTTCTGAGTCGATTTAGCAATGTCCGTCTGTCTGTCCATTAGAGCGTACCAGGTTACAAGTAAAAAAAAAAAAGTTCGCCGTACACCTTCGAATATGAAGTATTATTGAAAGGTAGTTTCAAAAAAATTTTTTTATTTTTTTATGCCGAACGTAGGGGTCGCGCTTTTACATTTTTCTATATAACTTCTGCATTTATAAACGGATTTTAAAGTGTGATACATCGATGTTTTTGTCCGATTTTTTTGTCTTTGAAGTCATTGAGCTCAAACATGATTCGTGATTTTATGCGAGCTTTAATTTTCGATTATTAGAGTGGTACATTAGGGTAGTAGCAACTGAGAAATGACGGGTAAGTACCAGAAGGGGGTGCTTGAGCTCAATGACTTCAAAGACAAAAAAATCGGCCTCGTCGAGACAAAAACATCGATGTATCACACTTTAAAATCCGTTTATAAATACAAGTTATATAGAAAAATGTAAAAGCGCGACCCCTACGTTCGGCATAAAAAAATAAAAATTTTTTTTTTGAAACTACCTTTCAATAATACTTCATATTCGAAGGTGTACGGCGAACTTTTTTTTTGAGGTACGCCCTACTGTCCATCTATTGTTTTAATCACGATACAGGCCGCAATTGTAGCCAGAACCAAACGAAATTTTGCACAACGAAGTTTTTCGGGACAAGGACGAACGCTATTTAATTTGAAGAAAATCGGTTCTGATTTAGATATAGCCCCCATACGAATTTCACTCCCGATTTGACTCTTTTCACTCTAGATACCACATTTTTCAAAAGATTTTCTTCAAAATTGGCAAAACATCTTATATTTCAACTAGAAACACCTATAGTAAAAATGTGTTAGATCGGCTCAGATTTATTTATAGCTCCCATACAAATTTCGTTCCCAATTTGAATTTTTCCGCTCTAGAATCCACATATTTTAACAGATTTTCTTCAAAATTGACAAAAGATCTTATATTTAAACTAGGAACACCTATGGTGAAAATAGGTCAGATCGGTTCAGATTTACATATAGCTCTCGTACAAATTTCGTTCCCCCAGAAACCGCGAATTTTCAGAGAATTTCCTAAAATTGAGCATAACACGTTATATTTCAACTGGAAGAACTTATTGTGAAAGTTAGTCACTTCGTTCCATGTTTGGATATAGCCCGAAACAAATATTATTCTCGATTTGACAAATTAGATCAGGTCATATTAACCTGTGATTAGGAAACATACAAAATGTTTTCCCGTTTTCACTTTTGTGCTGAATTGAATTGTATTCCGATAGAAAGTGGAGTGTATCATAGAGTCGGCCCCGCCCGACTTTAGCCTTTCCTTACATGTTTTTATTTGCTTTTAAATTTCACAGCGTTCCCTTATTTACCGAAAGGATTTCACAATTTTTATTCCAAACGACGGCAGTAAAATGCATTCTTCGTTAAAGAAATCTACTCATCCATTGATTGACTTACTTTCCAACGTCCACAACGAAATGATCAAATTGTGTTTCATTGTAACAAATCTCTTTTGCACCTTTTACCATTTATGTCTTAATTACACAGCGCAGACAGACTCCAAGACCATGGCACAGATGCATATGCATGCGCATACTCAAATGGTATGCAAATGTTGCAGGAGAGAAATCCATAAACGGAGTCATTTATTGAATGTTAATCCCAAAAGCTTTTAGGTCGTAATTTTTATAGCTTCGTTAAATGTTTTATCTTACGATTTTTTCGTCTCTCTTCACCAATCGGAATTTTATATGTTCAATGGAGCTGCTACAGTTGAGTTGCTAACAAACAAAGTTTGTTGAGGTAGCAGTAGACAAATGCCTTTGCCACCACCATAATCATCATCTGTGGCAGGTTCAGCAATATCACCATAAACAGTTCGGAATCCCGGTATAATTGAGTGGCTTGTTTTTTGTGAGCTATTCACACTTAAACTTCATACGTTCTTCGGCGAAATGGTATCCGCTACAACAAGTGGCCTGTATTGGGTTTCTTTAAGCAGTAGGTGACTTAACTTAGATTTTTACAATGATTCTATTTTTCACAGTATAGTGTACATAGCCTGTTAGCCTATAATATCACACAGTGGTTTTAAAGCGATTTTTTGGCATTAATTTTGTAACTTTTTAAAGTCATAACGTCATATTTCCAAAATTTATGAACTTATTATCTTAAGGACTATGAACGACAAACTCTGTTGAAATATAGGGTGGGCCACTTAAAATTTTAAATTAGAATCGTCTATAGAAAAGTACTGATTATTTATTTTTTTGGTTTTTAGTCATTTAATAATGGACTACATATGACTACCATCATTCATATGACTACCACGACTGGCTCGGCAGTTCCTCACCCGATGAACCCATCGATGCCGTCAGCCCATAATCCGCACCAAAAAGTGACTCGTCGTGGATGCATTGGCTTCTCAGTGTGGGTTATCTGAACCCCATATGCGGCAATTTTGATTTTTGACATAGGCACCGAGATGAAAATGGCCTTCAATCTGAAGAAGAAATGGAAAATCTTCCCGTTAAAATCAATTTACCTCTCTAAATTCCAATCTTAATTAAATTAAACAACTAAACTAAACAAAAATTGATGAAAAATTGATAGATTTTGATCATACATATATGTCGTTTTCACAAAGGGAGACAAATATTCTTAAAATTATAAAGCTTAAAAATACATTTTTAATAAAAAAGTTATAACATTTTGGGAATTGAAAAATAAACATTTTGGGAACAGACACCACCCAGAGAGGTTTGGAACATATACATCTTAAAACCTTCTAGACTTTCTGAAGCAATAAAATATAGAATTTTGTAAGGTCTTTTTAAAATAACTCGTCTGAAACGGTAATTTTGTAGTAAAATCATGAAAACACGAAAATTACATAAACTAGTAAATCAAAAAAAAAAAATTTCAAATCCATGCTTTATGCAAGCAGAATTCTATTGGGCCTAGAATTTCTTTTTTAGTTATCTTTTGTAGAAGGAAAAATTACTGCGTTATCAGGAGCAGAAATAATAGATTTTTAATTTGTGGTTTGTATGGAGGTACCACGCCCACTTTTGCATTACCGCCCATTTTAGGCGCAACTACGCACATTGATGCTAGATGCACTTACACAAAATTTGAGCACTATACGTGTCATAGAACTGACACTATTCGATAATATGTTTTAACTTCGTATGGGAGGTGGTACGCCCACTATTCCAATACCGCCCATTTTTGGCACAACTATGCGAATTGATGCTAGATGCACTTACACAAAATTTCAGCATTCTAGGTGTCATAGAACTGACAATATTCAATAATAGGTTTTAACTTCGTATGGGAGGTTCCACGTCCACTTTTCCAATACCGCCCATTTTTGGCACAGCTATGCACATTGATGCTAGATGCACTTACACAAAATTTCAGCACTCTAGGTGTCTTAGAACTGACAATATTCAATAATAGGTTTTAAATTTGTATGGGAGGTGCCACGCCCCTTTGTCCAATTGGTCAAATTTTTCCATTTCCTTGTATTGTCATCGAAAATGATTAAGTGTGCAAAATTTGAGCAAAATTGGTTGAGAAAAAAGCTTTCAAAAATTGATTTCAAATTTTGTGGCACACAAACATATATAGAAAGTAACCTTATAAAGCATGGAAAAATCGTCAACACTTTCTTGAATTTGGAACAAAGGTTATGAAAAATATAATAAAAAAATTCTTACAATTGAGTAAATTCATACTTATGTGGAAGAACATTTCCAAGCTTATAAGTGAGAAAAAAATCTGAAATTGTTTGTATGAAAAAATTCCATTTAGGAAATTTTAACTTAAAAATGTGTTTTTCCTAAAATGAAGTTAAAATGTTTACTGAAATGTATGCCGAGTTCTTCATCCATTTAACTATTAATGAGCTTATAAAAAACATTTGAAATTGTTTAAATTTTTTGAATATTAATCTAAGAAGCAATTCTCGTTCGTTTGCAGAGACTTATTTCTTAAGTACTTTAAGAATTATTGTAAACAACCCCTGCGAAAGCACCACTCTTGCCATCACAGCAATCATGGAGTAAGAGCTCAGCTCTTTATGACTGAGGTATCATGAAACTTTTGAGAAATATTTCATATTGTCATTTTTTGTATCACTTTTGCAAAACCATTTGTTTGATTTTTTAATTAAATTAAACTTATTTTGAGTTCGCTTTTTTCCTTGTATCAAGTTTCTCAGTAAATTAAAAAATTAATTGTTTTAAGGAAAAAATCAGCAAAATTGACATGAGTTTAAGTAAATATTCACTTGATTTTAGTAAAAATTACTTACTTTTAGGAAAATTTCAGCAAATTTTTTACTAAGATTTAGTAAAAATATATTTAGTTTTAGAAAAATTGTAATTAAATTAAGAAAAAATTTACTTGGTTTTAGGAAAAACTTTACATAGATTTAGTAAAAATGTACTTGGAGGAAAAACTTACTGGAATTTTCCTCAGTTGGAGTAAATATTTACTTGGTTTGAGGAAAATTGAACTATAATCAAGTTCAAAGCGTGTACTAATTTCAAGGAAAAGTTTGAACTTGATTTGAGGAAATTTTGCTTTAGCGCTATACGAAGTTCAATTTTCCAAAATTTTAGTTCAATTTAACTCATTATCGGGTTCACTTTGTTATGAGTGTAGATGAAAACCCCCCCAGGGGAAAATCCTGCGCACGGCCCTCTCAGGTAATGATCCGAAACACAAATCACGTTTAATACAGGAGTGGATTCTTTATAACTGTCCAAATGTGTTCCATTCCATGAAGTATTGCGTTGTTTTTTATTATTTATAATCAATTAAAGATTATTTTTTGCGGATTTTGAAGCTTATCTAATGATGAATTAAAATTATAAGACAAAATTTTATGTTTAAATAACGTGCATAGATTAATGGGGGTTTATTAATGTCGAATATTAATGAGACTCACTGTAACAACTTTTAAGGACGATATCTATAGAACACAGGCGTTCATAGAAATATGTATTGAATTATGGGACACTACATTTGTTTTTAGTTGGAAAAACATGTCTTCAGTCAACAATCCATGCACTTGAGTCATGAAATAATCGACATTATCGAAACTAGTACTTTACTACCAGCAATTTGTTCAAAGTGTATAATATTTAACTTAAAAACTATAATTCCCTATAGTCGTACTTCTAAAGAAACACCTATATTCTATATTCTTGAGAGATCCCTATATCATAATTGAATCCTTCAAAAATATCAAATCCTTTTAAACGCGAACTCGACCAAAAGATTTGCTGATTTGGTGACTACTTCCAACAAATTAATTTTTTATAAAATTTAGTCCCACCGCTTTTACTGGCCCAGTAAGGCCGCTGATGGAGTTAAATGTATGACCGACCCCCAATATTTTTTCAACACCCACATTTTCTCCGAACATATATCGTCAACCCTTAGGGTGGTTTCCTCACATTTTTTTCATTTTTTATAATTTTTTAATGAAGGAAAGGCTCAAAACTTCCCCCTAGAGGGAAGACATGTAAGACTGACCTCAATTATTTTTCTCTCCCCAATAGATATCTGAGTTAAAAGAAAAAATTTCATATATTTTGCCCATGTCGGTTTCCAATTATTAACGTTGTGATCTCATGACCATTGAGGCAAAAATGAGCTTCATTGCTGAACATAATATTGCTGAACGATACTGCGACACCTCTGTAGTATAAACAAATATTATTTTTTTTCTTCGCATTATGAACATATACGTAAAAATATGTTTAAAAATCATAATAAAATAAAAATTTTATTTTCTTTAAAATCGAAAAATACGAAAAGTAGTCAACTTTGGGCCGCTTTCTAAAATATATCCGATTGCCCGATTTTTAATGTTAATATCTCAATAAATACATATTTATGTCGCATGTTGTAGGTCCTTATTTAAGTGAGAGTAATAAGATGTTATTACATGGCGATGTAACTGGTAATAACATGTACTTACCAAGTCTTCGTACTTAAACAATTCTAACTATTGCGATGAGATTTTGATTTCAATCCCAAAATCATGAAACGCTCCCAGCAAGTCGCCCTCAACCAGTCACATTGACTTCCCCCTTTGTTATGGACTTTCGAAATACCCCGGATTATTGTTGCAACTTTATGGTTTTTTGTTTCTCCAAATGAAGTCATTAAAAAAGTTTTGTTGCAAATTTTCCAACACTTACTTGTATGTCGATGTTTTGCATTTTGTTATTTAGAAATTTTACAATTCACTTCAATGGATTATCGTCAATTTCAGCCAGAGTCGAGGTGTTGAAGTTTTGTGAAGTGTTGCAGATATAGTTGCATTTGGGTTTGATTGGTTACGTTTCGTAAATTTAATGATGATGGGCTTTTAAAATTCCATTTGAGACGATGACTGGGAATTCGTTCAGAGGAATGCAATTTCTCTGATGGCAGCAAAAGGCGTTTAGAATTTCGTGAAACGAAAGGTGCCTTGTGTGAGATGAACAACAATTAAAAAATCACAACTTTTGATTGTTCAAAGGCAAATGATCAAATAGTACCCAATTCACCGGATATTTCATAACCGGTTAATAATTGTCTGTCTGAGTGCGAGCGTGTGTGTCTGTAAATCATTAAATATCAATAAAAGAAATGACCCCTCCTTAATATACGGCCAAACAAACAAACAACGTTAAACCCTTTAAGCCACATCCGGCCCGATCATATTTCATATGGCAGCCAACAAAAATTAAAGCAATTTTTAACTAAATAAAATACATTTATTAAAACATAAAACTCAGAGCGGCCAATTTCGTGTGTTTGGGGGAACAAAACAAAATTAAAAATAAAAAAAACGAAAATTTCACGTTGACACGCAACACGAATGATACCCGTCCAAGTTTGGCTTGGAAATTAGAAAACATTTCGAGGGGCTAAACAAAAACATTAACTGGAGCACAGGTACATAAACACATCCACACATTCGTTTGTATGTATTTATCTAACAATTTAATAGTGATATAAAAATCCCTAATGATACTTTAATGAATCACATTATGAAATTTTAAGAGTTAATCCCAAAAGAAAATTATGAAAGTATCCGGGCGTTTTGAAAAAAAAATTATAATAACAAAAAAGAGACCATAGAAACCAAGCTGGATTAGCTAATGTGTGTGTTTATATATAACCAGGACACAACATCCGGTATGAATATGAGACTGAAACTGATAATACATTTTTGTGATTAAGGCATGCAAAGTTAAAAGATATTTGACATAGTTGTGACACTGATAGAAGGAGACACTCGTTGAAACATTCAACTTTGTTTTAGTTTTTACACTGATTATTCAAAAAAACGGTGCAATGAATGAAATTTAAATATATTTATTGAACCTCAAATTCGAAAAATTTGAATTTTTACAAAAAAAAAAAATTAATGAAAATTTTAATAATTCAGTCAAGTACAAGTGGATTTTTGATTAGTAAGGGACACAAACTGAACTTTTTAAATAACATCACGAACGGTACGGTTACCTCGCAAAATATTTACGAATTTGGAAAAGTATTTTTTTCTTGTCTATGCAGTCAGAGGAATGTATACAACGTATTCCATGATTCTTGCTGCGGCCATTTGGTTGGAACCATTTTTATCCCCTTTTCTTAGTTTACCCCCTTAAGAGAATGACTTTCTAAAATCTCTCTATTTTACGTGACAACGCAATTAGAGGGATGTACACACCGAATTTCGTCATTGCAGCTGTAGTCGTTTAGTTGGCACTTTTTTAACCCTCTGTACCCATTGTATGCCTTGAAAGTACGAAATTGGAAAAAAAATTTTATTTTTCATATCTACGCAATATTGGAATGTATACTCCGAAATTCAAAATTCTAGCTGCGGTCATTTGGTTGGTACAATTTGTATCCCCCCTTTTCCATATTAACTACGAACTTTGAAAAATTCCTTTATTTTACATGTCTACGCAATCAGAGGAATGTGTACATCGAATTTCATTTCATTAGATTGGTACCATTTGTATCCCTCTGTTCCCATTTTATCCCTTAAAAATACGAATTTCGAAAAAATGCTTTTATATTATGTATCTACTCAATTATAGGTATGTGCACACCGAATTTCGTGTTTCTAGCTGTTGTTGTTTGATATGTACCATCTTTATCCCTTTTTGCCCCATTTCACCCCCTACGAATAAAAATCACTTTATGGTGCACGTGTTTGTTGTAGGGAGAATGCACACACCCAATAAGTAAGTACAAGCAGACATATTGAAAAAGATATGCTTAAATACTTGATAATATTAGGGGTGATTATGGGTACTTTTAGTCCTTGTGAGGGAAAATGTTTTCCTTTTGGGTCGATTTCGCCCACTTTCAATCCCAACCGATCTACGACTATAAGACGCAATTACGGAAAATTTGGATGGTATAAAAATAAGTAAAAAAAGTCTAAAATCGGGTGGGCCGACTATATAATACCCTTCTATCTCTACCCCATTGTAATTGAATTCAGGAAAAAAGTAAAATCGGTACCGATTTTTTAGGGTATTATATAATGAACCGATGTGACCTACCTTCACAATGTATGTTTCCAGCTGACATATACGTGTTCTGCTAAATTAGATCAAAATTTGTAATGCATTGAGAGAGAAAAGTTAATTCGGGTAGTGCATTTGTATGAGGTTTGATTTAAAACCTGAAAATATGTGTTTTTTATAGTTGAAATATAATGTGTTTTGTCAAATTTGAAGAACATCTGTTAAAATATATGGTTTTTAGAGCGGAATAAGTAAAATCAGGAGCAACATTTTTATGAGGCCTATATCCCAAAAATGAACCGATCTGACCCACTTTCACCAAAGATGTTTCTAGTTGAAATCAAAAGTTTTCTGCCAAATTTGAAAAAAATCGGTTCAAATATGTGGTCTCTAGACGGAAAAAGTCAAATCGAGAGCGAAATTTGTATGGGAGCGATATCTAAATCTGAACCAATCAGCCCAATCTCTACCACAGATGTTTCTAGTTGAAATAAAAGTTTTTGTGCTAAAATTGAAGAAAATCGGTTAAAATATCTGGTTTCTAGAGGGGGGAAAGTCGAATCGGAGCGACATTTGTATGGCAGCTAAACAGATGTGACCCACTGAAGTAGTGTGCCAAATTTGAAGCAAATTGAGTAAAATATGTGGTTTATAGAGCGGAAAATCCAATCGAGGGTGACATTTCTATGGGGGCTATATCTAAATCTGAACCGGTTTGCTTCAAATTAAATAGCGTTCGTCATTGGACCACAAATCTTACATGCGCCAATTTTTGTTAGGATCGGACAATGCGATGCGACCAGTGCGATCAGTAATTTGATTATATGAGAGCTATATGTAAATCTGAACCGATGTGACCCATTTTCACCATAGGTGTTCCTAGTTTAAATATAAGATGTTTTTGTCAATTTGGAAAAAAATCTGTTGAAATATGTGGATTCTGGAGCGGAAAAGTTCAAATTGGGAGCGAAATTTGTATGGGAGCTATATATAAATCTGAACCGATCTAACACATTTTTACCACAGGTGTTTCCAGTTGAAATATAAGTTTTTTTGCGAATTTAGAAGAAAATGTGTTAATATATGTGGATTCTAAAGCAGAAAAATTCAAATTGGGAACGAAATTTGTATCGGAGCTATATATAAATCTGAACCGATCTAACACATTTTTACCACAAGCGTTTCCAGTTGAAATATAAGGTTTTTTGCGAATTAAGAAGAAAATCTGTTAAAATATGTGGATTCTAAAGCGGAAAAAATCAAATTGGGAACGAAATTTGTATGGGAGCTATATATAAATCTGAACCGATCTGACTTATTTTCACCATAGGTGTTCCTATTTTAAATATAAGATGTTTTGCCAATTTTGAAGAAAATCTGTTAAAATATGTGGATTCTAGTTCGGAAAAATTGAAATTGGGAGCGAAATTTGTATGGGAGCTATATATAAATCTGAACCGATCTAACACATTTTACCACAGATGTTTCTAGTTTAAATATAAGGTGTTTTGCGAATTTTGAAGAAAATCTGTTAAAATATGTGGATTCTAGAGCGGAAAAATTCAAATTGGGAGCAAAATTTGTATGGGATCTATATATAAATCTGAACCGATCTAACACATTTTTACCACAGATGTTTCTATATATAAATCTATATATAAATCTATATATAAATCTGAACCGATCTAACACATTTTTACCACAGATGTTTCTAGTTTAAATATAAGGTGTTTTGCGAATTTTGAAGAAAATCTGTTAAAATATGTGGATTCTAGAGCGGAAAAATTCAAATTGGGAGCAAAATTTGTATGAAAAGAGTCAAATCGGGAGAGAAATTTGTATGGGGGCTATATCTAAATCTGAACCGAATTTCTTCAAATTAAATAGCGTTCGTCCTTATCCCGAAAAACTTTGTTGTGCAAAGTTCCATTTGGTTCTGGCTACAATTGCGACCTGTACTTTGATTACAAGAATTGACATTGTTAAATCGATTCAAAAAGTGATTCTAAGTCGATCGGTATAATTAACAATGGGTCTATCTCGCTTCCTTTTGGGTGTTACAAACAAATGCACAAAGACATAATACTCTCGTGGAGTGTATAAAAAGAGAGTTTACAGAAAAATAATGTTTTAAATATTTGCGGTAAGAGTTTTTTTAGTCCAGTTTCAATTCCATTTCATCAATTTGGTTTTTGAACTGACAATTTTAAGCGATTCTACTGATGCATGTACATTCAGATTTGCTTCTGATTGGAAAACCATTACTTCAATTAAATCGTTATTGTAATTAATTCATAAGTTTTGGCTGATACTGGCGTTTTTCGGAATATTTTATGGCTGCACATGGTAACATTTTCTATTAATTTTTAGATCAGTTTCCAATAATGTCGGTGAATTATCGATATTGGCAAGCAAATCCTCTAGTCGTATTCACAGCATTACTCGAACCATATCCAGTCATCACCATGTCGACATATAACCCCGTTTCGATTTATATTGGTATTTCCTTACAGGAATATTCCTTTTACACGTCATTTTTAATGGTTGCATTACATTGTTGTAAGCCTGGTGTAGGTTCAATCACATATACCGTGGTTTTTATACACATTTTTGTCATGGGCTTGTGCATTAAAAAAATTATGCACGCTTCATTAGCAGGTATTAGCAGCTGAAGTTGACATTTTTTGATTCGAAATCCATGCAACCTTATTCAAAATAAAAATTGGAGATATAAAACAATATATATATTTCTTACAAGCTGCGAAATTCGGAAATTATATTAAAATATTACTTTCAATGATGCCTTAGATGTTTCCAAAGTACTTGCTTATAAAATATAATATATAATTGAACAAGTACTTTTTCTTCATTAAAATGAGTCGCACGAACTATTGTATAGTTGTATAGAAGGTATTTATTATATATATATAATAATAATTTTAATTATTACTGAGTCATTTTATTATTGACTATTTTCGTATAGATTTATTGCTTTTAAAATATGTAACTAAAAGTCGAACTTTGACCTATCATAGCTGCCACAAAAATAACTTATTTTGAAAACTCTTTTGAAGTTTTCTTGTCCAGACTGTTTTCTACTAAATTGCACTAAAAGATTTGTTCTTAAAAAAAAATTCTCGATTTTGGCCGCAGCCGTGACAATGTGCGGCGTCTCCTGAACGATTGTTGTTGCTCCAAATGTCAACCAGCTCAGCAACACATACTGGTAAATTTTGATTTTTTTGAAAACGTGTGGATTCGGACAAAAATGATTAGATTTCTATTGATCTGCACACTTTGGTTAATAACTGCTCATTTACAACTTTTTGAACCGCTTTGCCATGCAAAAATGGGCTAATCCCCACATCTGCCAAGCCTAATTAATATCCCGCTTCATTTTGGGTGTTAATAACAAATGTTACATCACCTTTTACTTTAATATTTTAATAGAAAACTTAAAATTTGAAACATTAAGAGTGGGTTCCTATAACTTCCAACTTACTGTCATAGTAAATATACTCTACTATGAATCGTATAATGGAACATTTCAAAATCTTCTGTGGAGCCAAATATTTTAATATTTTGTCAACTTTAATTTCAAAATTTAAAATAGTTTTAAAAGATACCTCCATAAAACAACACTTCATTCGCAAATTATAGGTTAAATCTGCAAATTATTATTAATTTGATACTAATACTGTTTAAATCGGAAAAACTTTGGCACTCGATTCGTGTTTAAATGAAATAAATCGTACCGTTGCAACCACAAATGAATCGTTTAATTTCCTTTTCGTAACAGAGTGAAACAGTGCTCGAAGGACCGGTGCAAACATTGAAAAATTATGTCAATGTTTTTAAAAGTAATCACACCTGAATGGGACACGTAACAACAGGGCTGTTTCTGTTATTAATTGCCATTATGCAGTTTAGAAATTGCCAGCATTTTGTGGTCATCATAGGCACGAAAACATTTTTAAAACAAATTAAAATTTCAGAGCAAAAAAACAACGGAAAATGCTACCAAGCACATATTGCCTCTGTAAACGTTTATAAAGCTACAAGGACACATTGGTGAACACGATAGCCAAACAACTAAAGAATAGAAAAAACAGCAGACTAACCATTAAATCCTTGTGCGAAACTGCAAAAAGGTTGGCACATAAATGTGTTAATAATGACCGGAGGCACCACAAAACAACGCTGTCAGTCAACGAAGTCTAGCCCCAGGCTCTGCTAACCAATCTGTCCTGCTCCGTCCTGTCAATCAAAATGATGACGCTGACTATAGCCTCCATTGTTCTACCGATGGAAGTTTTTCCAAAACACCACCACCCACCCCCTCCCACCATACACTCAGCGCTTTCTGTTTTGTCAAATTTTCACCCTCTCATGGACATCATCGTCAACTTTGAAAACATTATTAACTGTTATTAAAATGCAATGGTCACCACCTCCTTTGTTGGAGTAAGGCTTGCGTGTCCTCTTGGAGATTGGACTTTGGCTGGACTGAAGACCACAACTCATTTCGTACTACCCTCCTGTGTTCAACTCTATTCAAATTCAAATGTTATAATAATTGATTGCTTTTTACACCGGAGTCCACATACCATTCTGTACAAGCGACAGAAATTTGTATGAGGTGTGTTGCAAAAATTTGCTACTACAACGATCGGAGTGCAAGTTCGCTTCAAGTTCGTGTTTTTTTACAAATAACACTGTCCAGCTATAAAAGAGATATGTGCATTTTGTGAAAAATTGGATTAACAGCCATGACTATATATATACTATACTATATGTTTTATTACCAAATGTGGATGAATAACAATTAAGGAAAGGCTAAAGTCGGGCGGGGCCGACTATATAATACCCTACACCACTCCCTCCGTATATACCTCGCTTTGATTACTAAACCCAGGTATTTCATGGGAGCAATTTTATGTAGTTCATATAAATTATACAGTTACTATTAATGTATCTTTAGTCAAATTTATTGAATATGGTAAGTAATAAAGTAATTGATCCAATTTGGGTTATACCAAAGTATGGACATATGGATATCTCCCCCCATTTGTATGGAGGCTTTGTCTAAATCTGAACCGATCTTACCCACTTTCAGCATATGTGTTTCTAGTTCAATTAAAAATCGGGAACAATATGCGGTTTATAAAGCGTAAAAAATGAAATCGGGAGCGACATTTGTATGGGGGCTATATCTAAATCTGAACCGATCTTACCCACTTTCACCATAGGTGTTTGTAGTTCGATTATAAGATGCTGTGCCAATTTGAAAGAAAATCGGGAACAATATGCGGTTTCTAGAGCGGAAAAAGTCAAATCGGGAGCGACATTTGAATGGGGGCTATATCTAAATCGGAACCGATTTCCTCCAAATTCAATACCGATCGTCCTTGGCCAAAAAAGTAACTTCTGCCAAATTTCATTATAATCGGACAGCAATTGCGACATGTAGAGTGCGAACAAACGTATACTTAAAGGTGGGTCTAGCTCTATTATTTATTGGTGTTACATTTGGCGGAAAACTAACTTATAATACCCTAGTCCACAAAGTGGTGTAGGGTATAAAAATGATAGTGAAATCAGTCAAATCGGAAGGGGAGCTATATCAAAACAATGATAGGTGAGATCCGCTTTCACAATAGATGTTCCTTAGTGAAATACAATAGTTCGCGTCAAATATGAGTAAAATTGTGTTATATGTGCTTTCTCGAACGATAAGGGCTATATCCATGTCCGTCTGTCTGTTGACAGATTTCGTTGTGAACGCTAGCTTCAGAACGAAATGAGCTAGGAGGTTCAAATTTTCCCTAACTGTGTCTTATGGTTACAGATCAGTTGGTATTGAATGTGGGCGAAATCGGCTCTGAGGGATAAAATAAATAAATAAATAATAAAAACGTGCACCATAAAGTGATTCTTATTCGTAAAGGGTGAAATGGGACAAAAAGGGATAAAAATGGTACCTTTTAAACGACAACAGCTAGAAACACGAAATTCGTTGTGTACATTCCTCTAATTAAGCAGATACATAATAGGAAAGTATTTTTCCCAAATTCGTACTTTTAATAGGTGAAATGGGAATAGAGGGATAAAAATGGTACAAACCAAATGGTTGCACCTAGAATAATGAAATTCGGCATATATATTCTTCTGATTGCGTAGACACATAAAATAAAAGAATTTTTCGAAATTCGTACTTTTATGGTTAAAATGGAAAAAGAGGATAAAAATAGCAACCGCAGCTAGAGTCATTAAATTAGGACATGAAAAATAAAAGTTTTTTCCACATTCGTACTTTCATGAAATACAATGGGTACAGAGGGATAAAAATAGTACCAACAGAACGACTACAGCTAGAATGATGAAATTCGGCGTGTACATCCCTCTAATTGCACAGACACGTAAAATATAGAGATTTTAGAAAGCCGTACTCTCAAGGGGGTAAAATATGCAAATGGGGAAAAAATGGTACCAACCAAATGGCTAGAATCATGGAATTCGGTGTATACATTCCGCTGAAGCAAAATAAAAAGATTTTTCCAAATTCGTACTTTTTACTTTCACGGAAAAAATTGTTTGAATCATGAAGTAAGATTATTTTGCACTATGTACATGAGATAATGGATTTTTAAAATTTGTACTTTTGGAATTAGAATATCTACCAATATTTATGGCATTTAGGCTTTTTAATAAATATAAGATTATTTATTTTATGAATTGACTGTTATTTCGATATGTAAACGTATTGGTTGCCTTGGTTTGAAATAATAAAAATATTATATTTATTTATAAAATTATTTTTTCAATATTTGTATTTGTTATGGTTTGGCTATATATAAAAGATTATAAAAAATTATATTTTCCTGTAATATTACTGCACTTTTACGAAAATCGACAGCCTCAGTGGAGTGCAACACAAAGTGGAATGTAGAAAGTGGTTCGTCATATAAAGTTCGGCCCGGCCGAACTTAACTTGTTTTTTACTTGAATGTAGTACGTTCATACTCAAATCAATAAAAAAATTTTCAATATGAGTTTTGTTTACTCATTTTAACTACAAGTACACTTAGATTGAATACATTTCTCAGACTCAATTTTAGTATGCTTCAGTAACAATTTTTTTTTCAGATGCGTAACAAAAAAGATTTTTTTCGAAATTTGTACTTTTATGCGGAAAATGGGCGAATAGGGATAAAAATGGGACCAACCAAACGGCTGCAGCTATAATAATGAAATTCGGTTTGTATACTTCTCTGACTGCGGTGACGCGAAAAATAACTCGGATGTAGAATCATGATATTTAATTTTAGCATTTGTCTGACTGCGTATACGAGGAACATAAGGGGTACGAATTTTTCTAAATTCATTCTTTTAGGGTCAACATGGACAAATGAGTGAAACTTGTGGCAAGCAAACGGCTGTAGCTAAAATCATGAAATGTATGCGAAACATGTTGGATCTTCAATATTAGAGCTTTTCCTATCAAAATGGTACAGGCTGTAGCTGGGATCAAGAAGTTGCAAATCTGGAGATTAAGGGGAATTGTTTGTACTTAATAACGACTGACAATAAACCAAATATGTACTGTTCACTCACCTGTTCACTTTTTGATAACACATGAAGTTTTGTATTTATATATAGTAGAAGACTATTAATATTCAATTTTAGTAATTTAATAAGGTTCTACATTTCTTTGTATAGTCGACAGCCTTTAATCAGTCGGTAATACTGTAGATTACACTCCGTGGTTGAGGGATTCGGCCCGGCCGAACTTAATGCCTTTTTACTTGTTTCCATTTGTGTAATTTTTCACCTTTTTTGGTGAATCAGTGTTTTTTTGAGTATTTCTTCATTGTAACGAATCACTCAAAACTTTGGGGGTGATTGTTCACTTTTAATTTTTGGGGATTATTTGTACAGCTAATTTGGATATAGCTCATTTTTGAGCGACTTTTGCATATTAAACATTTTTGGGCGATTTTACATTTATTTTTGGACATTTTTCATTTTCTTAACCATTTTTTATACTAGGGCATTTTTTAATTTTTATTTTTCAAGAAAAAATACATATATGAAAACATATCTAAAAACCTCATACAAAAATTTCTTTTGTCTTTCTGGTAAATATGATTAATATTACAAATAGCCAATAGCCTGCCAATTCCGGCAGGAGCCGATTGTTTCATTACATACAAGTCTCTAAGTTTGTTTTTCGGCTTAAATATTTTTGATATAAATACAACACTATTCTATATTAAATCCCAAACATTTTTGTCGTGTGTCCAGGAATTTTACTTTAGAGGAGATGTCTAGCAAGAAAGACAATCATTTATGTTTATGTGATTTTAAGGATTTAATTTATATTTATGAAATCCAATATTACAACTTCAAATTAATTCTCTATTCGTCCAGCATTTTATATTAATGCTGGACGTGTGTCCGAAATTAGAATCTATCAAACAAATCTAAAGGTTAATCTTTTGTGTATACTTTTAACTATTCCCAAAGAACTTTATATAAATCACAAATGTTATATTACAATATTTTAGTATCACATCATCTTTTTGAAAAGTGAATAAATGAAACAAAAACATAAAAATATTTTGCTACAAAAGAAAATTCATAAATTTTTTGAAATTCCACAATTCGCATTATTGTTGTCCTAGTTTCCGAAATTTTCGCAACAGCCCACTTACCGCTTGTCCGTCCCTTGCATTTAGTTTTGCATAATTTAAAATTGTGTTACACAAATAAATTGTTGTTTGTATGATTTACCGTAATTTATTGTTGCATGCCACACTAAAACAATGCAACACTTACACTTCCAAGACTCACATACACTCACACACAACAGCACTGACCTAAGTAAATGTAGCTGTGTAACACTCACACCCTGGCAGCTCCTAGACCAGCTCACAATCACTTTCCACATGCAAAGGCATTCTTCGTCATTCAGTGGGCATTGTGTTGCTGGTTGTTGCATGTCGCATGTGCAACAACAAATACAAACACATACAGTTCAGTTCAGTACAGTACAGGTGACATGCATTTACGTCACGCAGTCATTTTAATTGGCGACATTTCATTTTATGTCCTTAAATTGCCGAGTCCGGCCAATTTTCATTTTAATAGGTGGGGAAAGTGCTTTGTTAGTTCTGACATATGCCGAGAATGAACTAAGAAATCGAGAACATTGCATAAATATGAAATGGAGTTTCACTGTATCACTCAGAAAACGATTTGAGTAAAAATCCAAAATCATAGAAAATAATTCATCCACCAGATATTGGACAGTAATTTTACTTAGAAATTATTTCTTTGAATCAAGTAAAATGTTTTAACATTTGTTTAAAATCATACCTGAATTGATGAAGCTTTTCAAACATTTAAGAAAGAAAATATAGCAAAACGTTTGGGTAATTCATTTCGAAATTCTACAAAGAAAAACAAGTAAAAACGGCATTAGGTCCGGCCAGACAGAACTTTATATAACCTCCACCGTGGTTTGCATTCTCAAGAGGCTGTCGATTTTCGTAGAACTACAGTAATATTACATGAAAATATATTTTGCTTTAATATAGTCAAAACCAAAACAAACATTGATATGAGTTTTTGAATGTAATGCATTCAAATTTCAGCTATTCGGTCAAGAAATTTATTCTTTCGAAGGAAATCTTTGTTTTGGTAATGGAAAATCGACCACTAATCAAACAACACAAAAACTAATAATTCAATATATTATTTTTATTATTTTAAACCACGCATATTTATATTTTCAAAAAGCTTAGATACCATAAACATTGGTAGATAGTGTGTGTAATAGTTGGTTGTATTTTGAAAATCCTTTATCTCACGTACATAGTGCAAAATAACCTAACTTCATGATTCAATCAAATTTTGCCGTAAAAGTAAAAAAGTACGAATTTGGTAAATTTATCCCTCTATTCCCACACAGAAAAAATTAGAAATCAGTTTCAATCACGAAAATTGTATATTTAATAACTTTTTTCTTTAGTTTTCCTGCTATGACGAAAATTGTAAAACCAATTACTAAAATTATAGCTCGAGTAATTGAAAAAAAGGTTAAAACAAGTAAAACGGCGTTAAGTTCGGCCGGGCCGAATTTTATATACCCTCCACCATTGATTGCATTCCACAGATTTGCCTTATAAGCAAGGCTAGCAATACTTCAAGTCAATTCACAGATTTGCCTTATAAGCAAGGCTAGCAATACTTCAAGTCAATTCAAAAAAGTAAATATTCTTACAAATATTTATATTTTCAAAAAAAAACTTAAATACCACAAATATTGGTAGATAGTGGGTGCTACAGTTGATTGTATTTCCATTCTATTTTAATTACAAAAGTACAAATTTTGAAAATCCATTATCACACGTACATAGTGCAAAATAACCTAACTTCATGATTTCATTCCTGCCTCGTTTTTGTCGAAATAATAAAAAGTACGAATTTGGAAAAATCTTTTTATTCCGTCTGTCAAAGTAGTCAGAGGAATGTATACACCAAATTCTATGATTCTAGCTGTAGTCATTTGGTTGGTACCATTTTTATCCCCTTTTTCCAATTTTACCCCTTATGAGTAAGACTTTCTAAAATCTCTTTATTTTAAGTGTCTACGCAATTAAAAGGATGTAACACACCGAATTTCATCATTCTATCTGTCGTTTAGTCGGTACTATTTTTATCCCTCTGTACCCATTGTATTTCTTGAAAGTAGGAATTTGGAAAAAAACATTTTATTTTTCGTGTCTACGCAGTCAGAGGTATGTATACTCCAAATTTCATGACTCTAGCTGCAGTCATTTGGATGGTACCATTTTTATACCCTTTTCCATTTAACCCAAAAAGGACGAATTTCGAAAAATTCGTTTGTTCGATGTGTCTACGCAATCAGAGGAATGTATACATCGAATTTCATTATTCTAGGTGCAGCCGTTTGGTTGGTACTATTTTTATCACTCTGTTCCCATTTTACCTATTAAAAGTACGAATTTGGGAAAAATACTTTTCTATTATGTATCTGCTTAATTAGAGGAATGTACACCGAATATTATGTTTTTAAATGTTTTCGTTTGATAAGTACCATTTGTATCCCTTTTTTCCCATTTCACCCCCTACGAATAAGAATCACTTTATGGTGCACGTTTTTGTTATAGGGGGAATACGCATACCCAATATCAAGTATGTACAAGCAGACATATTAAAAAAACATGCTTAAATACTCTAAAATATTAGGGGTTATTATGGGTATCTTCAGTCCTTGTGATGGAAAAATTGTTCCCTCTGGGCCGATTTCGCACAGTTACCATCCCATCCGATTTACGACTATAAGACACATTTTTGGAAAATTTTGACGTCCTAGCTCTTTTCTTTTAGATGCTAGCGTGCTTTCAACAGACGGACGGACATGGCTATGTATATAGTCTTAGAATTTTATGGCGATGAAGAATATATATACTATATACCTCAGACCCTAGGTCGACATTTCAAGGTGTTACAAACGGATTGACAAAGTTAGTATACCGCCATCCTGGAGATGGAGGGTATAAAAAACTTTATTTTACGTATCTACTCAACGCAAAACGGAATTTCGTGTTTCCAACTGTTGTCATTTAATAGGTACCATTTTTATCCCTTTTTCCCCATTTCACCCCATACATAAATGTATATACCAAATATCAAATAAATATAAGCAGACAAATTCGAAAAATATATTTAAATACTCGAAATATTAGGGGTATTTTCTGTCCTTCTTTTCCCCTCTGCACAAAAATGAGAAAAATCGTGATTTAAAAATGTTTTGCATCTACATAGAGGGACATTCAATTAGTTAGATCTTTTATTTTAATCTTATATATATTGACAATGTTTTCTGCGTTAAAAATAGAATAAAATTTATTTTTCCGTTTTTTATTTTTTATGATTTTTTTCGTGTCAGCAAAAAAAGAGATTTTTTGAAAAGAAAAAAATTTCTGAAATTTTTGGATACTGTTCCTAAACCACACTTTCCATTTGAAAGTGAAAATCGTAATATTTTTAGCCATCATTATTATTTTCAATTGAAAATATTAGCGGGTGTGATCGGACCTATATATTAGGGTGTCCAACCGATTAAATTTTATTCTATAATTCAAATAATTTTCGTCAAATATTAACGAATAATTCGAATAAATTGTCCCAAACAATCGATTAATCGATATTATTAGTTTTGCATTAAAAAACTTATGAAATCGTCGTCTGCTTTGTATGCATGAATAGCCAGTTTGCTCATTTGGGTAAAAAACTATGAAACTCCAAATATAAAATCCAATAACCACTATCTTTCGGTTTTTGAAATGTATGCTCCACAGATATTAAAATAACTCAGAAACGATTTATCCGAGTTCATTTATTAAATAGCAAAAACTGACCAATAGTTTCGGAATTATTTAAAATTTAAAGAATAGTAAATTCATAGAAAAGTGATAATAGCAAATGAAATGGAGGTTAACACCGTCATAGTAAAGTCAGTTCTGTTATAAATCACATGATCCATATTCGAAAAAACTCAATGGATAACTTCTCAATTAAGGGAAGGTTATTTATTTTGACAAGAAATACAACTTCTTTTGAATTTGGAATTTGAAACTACAATTTTTAAATAAAATCAGATACGTAATAGACATTAAATATATAATTGAACTACCAGTAAACTGGCGTGTCTTGTCTATATAACTCTTATCTTTTATTTAAGTGGACAATTGTTCAATTAATCGAATAACTCTCGACGTCATTATTTGATTAATTGAAAATTCTTTGTTATCAAATAAACTATTAATCGAACAACATAAAAGTCCGAATAATTGGATTGGACTATATATACATATGTACTTTCGCCGAAAATTGGAATTTTAGTAAAATTATAGATATTCAAAAATGTTATAAATTGTCATTCGGCAAAAGCTTCCTAGCACGAGTATATACTATACTAAAATCTGTTTTGAATTGTGGATAGATCAAACTTCTTGTTCCATGGAGAATATTTTCCCTCACAGTCAGTAGCAAAGATTGATAAAATTCCAAATAAAAATTCTCAGTGTATTGCTATCTCTCTGCCACTTCGGTTAGAAGAACGTTTCGAATTTTTCAATAAATGTCAAAAATCCTACCATAACTTTGTTGCGACGAGCCAAACTCACACTATTCGGTATGAAATGTTCATATTTTCTAATGAAAATTGTTAACAACAAAATTAGTTCTCTTAAGCGAATTCAACGAAGCATATGATTAAATATGTTTATAAACCATCACGGAAACAACAATTTATTTACGAAATTATACATTTATGTGTATGTGAGAGAGTGTTGTAAAGAAAAATCTAAGGTGTATTCAAATACAGCCCATCGAAGACAGGCACCTGTACCTAGGCTGACTTTTAATGATTAAGGCTTTAATTTATTACAACCAATTTCATGTTGCCGTGGCCATTGGCATTGCCGTAGCCATAGTCGTTAATGTGGTTGTTGCTCTTTTTCAGGCACAAAAGGCCCTCAAAAACGGAACTACAATTTTCGAGCGATTAAAGTCAGACAGACAGACAAAATAAAATGAATGTGGCCAAATTGATACGACCAAATTGATACGTATTAACTGTGATGTGGCACATCAAACACATACTTACACCACTGGCCACCGAACACCGTCCATCAAACCCACCATAGAATATACCTACTCTCAGGTATGACTGTTGGCGGGGCTATGGTTCCATCACAGAGTTATAATTATCATAACTAAGCTCGTCTATTAATACTTCATTATTTTAAATTATGTAAATTTTAACAGCCACAACAACAGCAACTGAAAAAAATCATATACAAATAATTAAGTACCCCTCGGTGGCAAAAAAAAAATAAAAACAACAAAAACAAAAATAAATGATAGAGCTGCGTTTAGTTATTTTTAACTAATTTTCATCATATGCTTAGGAATTCCTAGTAGACATAGTCCAAGTGATAGCCATCGTCCGACAGCAACGATCTGCCACTTTTTGAGGGAACAACTTTTTAATTGTACATTTCGGTCGAGGGGTAGCGAGGGTGGTTGGTTGCCAACAATGAGAAAATTAATGTTGAAGTAAATACGAATCATTAATTAAAGGTACTTAACTCTAAATGACCACTAACACACACATAGACACACTCACACACTGTATCGGACAGGCCATAATGGCTTTTTGGCTCTCGTACAGTGTCTGGCAAAAATGGTGTGAAGTTTTAACACCTGCTTTGCAGATTGCCGCTGAATGCTAACAAGCGCAGAAATTATAGGCTGGCTGTCTAGACGGATCATGTGGTGGAACGCCTGATACTCTCTCTCTCAACAAAACAAGGTGCTAATAATGGGTGGATATTTTCCTGAGTCCTTGGCCTAATTATCCACTGATTACAATCAATTTCCGGACTAGAGTTAATGGTATTGATCATTATTTCACATGGAATTTATCACACGTTAGTTCCGAAGGTATGGACATCCATGACAGGTTGCCTGTGAGACTTCGACTCGACATCCTTCTATTTGCAAACAAATGTTCAGTAAAGTAATGTGCAAGAAATGGGGAGATATTTGTCTGAGTTCTTAGTCTAATTATGGAATGATTTCCGGAGGTGGCTGACAGCAATTTGGCTTCGAGAAAAAGCATTAGAAAGCAGAACCACATAAATATGTCACTAGGAACTAATTCTCAAACTATAACTCCATGATAAGAGCGAAGGCCTTACCAATTTAGAATTATAAATTCATTAATACTTAAATGTATGAAGGAAACATATTAAATTAATACTCGAATTAATAATAGAATTTTCTCAGTTTGATTTTTCTCTGTTTACTATAGACTGGGTTATGCAGCTCACTTGAATAGCGCCCCCAAGTACCATTAATATTAATTACTATTTTTCGAAGCACACTGTACATAGCGGCCCAGTTTTTAAATATTTATTTTTCCTCAGTGTATACGTCATTCACAAAAAAATTCAACCCTTGAAAGTATCCCATTATTTTAATTTGCTATTTTCTTTGTAATGTGTGAAAAATGTACTCTTGTTTTTTGGTCCATTTGAAAGCGTTGTGGAATCCACTACGACTTGATATTTATATGTTTTTTATACACTCCACGAGAGTATTATGGCTTTGTGCATTTGTTTGTAACACACAAAAGGAAGCGAGTTAGACCCATTGTTAAGTATACCGATCGACTTAGAATCACTTTCTGAGTCGATTTAGCAATGTCCGTCTGTCTGTCTGTCTGTCTGTCCATCTGTCCATCTATTGTTGTAATCAAATTACAGGTCGCAATTATAGTCCGATCTTAGCAAAAATCGGCACAAGCAAGTTTTATGGATCAAGGACGAACGCTATTTAATTTGGGGCAAATCGGTTCAGATTTAGATATAGCCCCCATACAAATGTTGCTCCCGATTTGACATTTTCCGCTGTAGAAACCACATATTGTACCCAATTTTCTTTAAATTTGGCACAACATCTTACAATCCAACTGGAAACACCTATGCAAAAATTGGATAAGATCGGTCCAGCTTTAGATATAGCCCCCATACAAATGTCGCTCCCGATTTGACATTTTCCGTCCTAGAAACCCCATATTATACTCGATTTTCTTTAAATTTGACACAACATCTTACAATCCAACTAGAAAAACCTATACAGAAATTCGGTAAGATCGGTTCAGATTTAGATATAGCCCCCATACAAATGTCGCTCCCGGTTGGACATTTTCCGCTCTAGAAACCACTTATTCTACTCGATTTTCTTTAAATTTGGCACAACATCTTATAATCTAACTAGAAATACCTATGCAAAAATTGGTAAGATCGGTTCAGATTTAGATATAGCCCCCATACAAATGTCGCTCCCGATTTGACATTTTCCGCTCTAGAAACCACTTGTTCTACTCGATTTTCTTTAAATTTGGCACAACATCTTATAATCCAACTAGAAACACCTATTCAAAAATTGGGTAAGGTCGGTTCAGATTTAGATATAGCCCCCATACAAATGTCGCTCCCGATTTGACTTTTGCCTCTTTAGAAACCACATATTATACTCGATTTTCTTTAAATTTGGCACAACAACTTATAATCCTAGTAAAAAATCTATGGTGAAAGTGGCTAAGATCGGTTCAGATTTTGATATAGCCCAAATACAAATGTTGCTCCCAAATGTTTAACCGATTTTGGCCAAACTATACATATTATATTTCACCTATTTCGTTCCAGATTTCAATAAATCCCCATACAAATGTCCTTCCCGATTTAACATTTTTTTTCAAACACATACATATACTGGATACAAAAATTCTTCCCGTTTTCACTTTTTCACCGAATTAAATAGTATTCGGATTGGAAGTGGAGTGTATCATTGAGTCGGCCCCGCCCGACTTTAGACTTTCCTTTCTTGTTTTTTTTTATATTTTATAAATGCGGAAGCTGGACAATGTACCACGAACCTCTAGTACCTTCCACACATATCATCCGGCCCTAAGTAAAATGTAAGTCCTTATAACTTCCACATATGTTCTCTGAGAGTGAGGGTATATATAGGGATTTCCAATAAGCACTTGACAACTTCTTAATAAAAAATCGGAGAACGTACGTCGCGTCAAATGGTCCATCGGCTTCAATTCTTAAGTCAGCTTGATCTTGAATGGGTGTAAACCAAGATCCTTACCCATAAAGTTGAATTCGTCATAAAGTCGTCTTGGCGATGCCCAGTTCTTGAGAACGCCGCACAGTGGTTAAGAATCAAAATCCATCGGCCAAAATTCAATAACTTTTGTTTTATAGTTTTTTTTTGAAAAAATAGTTTTTTTTGAAAATGCTTTAAAAAACTACTGAATATTTTCTCAAATTTATTTTTTTATTTGAAAGTACAATCCTTCCGGTTAATAATGGAAAATAATTTTATTCAAATGGCTGCTGAGGGCACCCCACAAATAATAGTCCAACGGTTGAATAGTTGAAAAAAACTTTAGATGGCGGACCCTATAGTAGACATTTTCTGTAAAAAACTAAAATTAGACAAGGACCCAAGGATTATTAACATTAAAAATCGGGAAATGTGATATATTTTAGAAATTGGCCCGAAGAAAATTGAAATTTTTAGTTTTTTGTTTTTATGTTTTTAACATATTTTTACGTATTTGTTCATAATGAGAAGAAAAAACATTTAAAAACGTAATTACTTTGTCGAACTGTTTCTCACACATTTTAGGAGATCTTCCACTCAAATTTTGTTATTAGTTAGATTTGAGGTTTCTTAGTTAAACAATTCTTGTGCCAAACATAGTTTGGTTGTAATGAATATTGTAAAAAATATCCATTTTGAACGAATGTCCGATTTTGAACCAACACAACTTCTTTCCATCAAAATCCTTTAACGAAATATATACATATTTGGAAAGTTTGATGGGTTCCCCGTTTTTGTAGGATAACTTTTGCCTGCACGAAATTGCACCCTTGGAAGATGGGATACATTTAGTGCAAAAAGTCCGATTTTTTAGTTCCAAATCGCAATTTAGTCATTTTCGCTTCATTAGATTCTGAAAAGTAGGTACGCAGATAAAAAGGTGAGTAAATTTCCTTTATATCCATTGCGGGAAATATGCCCAAAAAACCAAAATTAGCAGACAAATCGAATTACGGCTTGAAAACTGCACACAGGCCTCTTTCTTCGACTTCATCGAATTGTTTCTCACATATTTCAAGAGATTTTGCATTCAATTTTTTTAGAGATTGTTGTTTCTTAGCTTTATTATTACGTCAAAACTATGTTTGTTCTGTTTGTTTCTTCGGAAGATAGGATACATTTAGTGCAAAAAGTCCGATTTTTTAGTTCCGAAACTCAATTTCCTCTTTTTTCTCCCTCTAACTTCTGAAATGTATGTACGCAAATAAAAAGATTAGTAAATTTCCTTTATGTTCATTCTAAATTTTATAACAATCGGAGTTAATTTGCCGATACTATGCATTTTCAGGAGCGTTTCGCTCACAGACGGCTTGATCTAGGAAAGAAATATTTTGTAAATCATCAATACACGGTCCAAACTTTATTTTCATGGGGTGACTGGAAATTGTTTTTCCATTGGTATTGACCGCGAACCAACCTATTGAAAGAATTGTCTTCATAATATTTATGATTTTGTCTCAACATAAGTGAAAATTTTCATCAAAAAGTCGCCAAAGAAACACTTCATAAAATCTATGAAACAACAACAAAAAAGTTCTGACTTGTTGACTAACCACCATCATTGCGAGAGTTTTTGCAATGAGTATGTCTTTGACCTAAATCAGGGTAAATACTTACGTCAGAGTTAACAGAGGACATTCAACCAAATAAATTCGACAAACTAAAAATGTAGTTGTAAGTTTCATTACATTTACGGAAACTTTTCATAACACAACAATTTTATTGGTTATGGCATATTTCATAATATTTAAGAATTGTTTCATTAATACAGTGGACGTCCAATAGTACGAATTATATAATGTCAGGCCTTTTCGTAATGTTGGAAAATTCGTATTATTGGACGACAGGTTTTTCCATTTTTAATTGAAATAAAACACATGCAGATATTTTTAATTTAAATTAGTTTTTTATTTAAAGCAAAAAATACAAAAAACTTAAAAAATATTAAAATTCAGGTCAAACTAATAGGTAATAATTCATGTTTTTGTGGATATGTATGCACTTAAGATACTTAAGTATACAACTTGTTTGTTAAAAAAAATCAGTCATTAAACATTGGCGTGTTTTGTTTTGTAGTTGCATTTCTACCGCTTTTTCATGAATAGATCTCAATAAAAGTGTCTTGGAAGTTTCAATATTGTTCTCCACAGCCCATTGAATGCATGTGTCAAAACATTTTATTGCATCTTCATGTTTAACCTTTGGGAATGGGTTCACAGGAACCAACATTTGGTCATCATCGCTATCAGTATCCTGATCAATTTCTTCATTTGGATCATCAATATTCCAATCATGCAAATCCTCATAACTAAAACTAGAATTTGCAAAATTTGCATTAAGTAAGTTTAAGCAATGATTTATTGTGCGTAGTTCTTCGCCATCTCGTAAGGATGAAAGGGGAAGATCATCTTCATCATCAAAACCGCTGTCACCTAAAATATTTTTCCAGCATTTTTTTAGCGAAACAGTAGAGAGTTTTTCCCATGACATTGCAACTAAAGATATTGCTTCAAATAAATCTGTCTTTTTGAGAGATGTTGCAAAATCTTCTGATGAGGCCGTAATTTTCGATAGCAGGCTACTACGATAATTTAGCTTTAAAAGTCTAATCGCATTTTGATCCATGGGTTGTATTAATGGGGTGACATTAGGCGGCATATACATAACCCAAATTTTTCCGTCTTTAGTTAAATGCACCAATTCTTCTGCAGGAGGATGACTTGGAGCATTATCGAGCAAAAGAAGCGCTCTTATGGGAAGGTTTTTAGCCTTCAAGAAGTTTTCCACCTGCAATTGTTTATAGATAAGTTCGATAAAAATTTCAATTTAATAACAACTCACCTCTGGAACAAAAATTTTAAAAAACCAATGTTTAAAAAGGGTAGCAGTCATCCAAGCAGATTTTGAGTTTCCATAAGCAATAGGCAAGTGTTTGTTCCGAAAACATCTTGGCTTTTGAGCTTTTCCAATCACAAAAGGTGTAATCTTCTTTGTTCCCTCAGCTTTCGCACAAATTAAAAACGTTATTCTCTCCTTTGAGAGTTTTCTGCCAGGTGCAGAATTTTCACCTTGATGTACATACGTTTTGTCCGGTAACATTTTCCAATAAAGTCCGGACTCGTCTCCATTAAAAACTGCTTCATGTGTAAGGTCGTGTTCCTTAATAACAGCAGCTAATTTATTGATAAATGGAGCTACCAGTTCTTTAGAAGACGATAGCTTTTCACCAGATTCTTTAAGTAATCTAATACCATAGCGTTTTTTGTATTTGGTGAGCCAACCATCACTGGCAAAAAAGCTGCCTGCATAAAACTTCTTATGAAATTCCAGAGCCTTGCATTTTAACTGCGTAGCCCCTACTGGAATATGAGATTTTCTTTGGCATAAAAACCACTCATATAGCGCATCTTCCATTTTTTTAAATTCTCCAGTTGCTATTCTGTAGCGGGATTTTAGTGCACCTGTTGCAGCTAAAAGTTGCGCCTTCTGCTTTCTTATAGTGCAAATGGTTGATTTAGATAATCCATACTTGTTACAAAGTTCATAAAGAGATTTTCCACTCTCACTGTCTTCTATAATTTTCAACTTATTTTCTAAAGATATTTGCTTCTTTTTCACTTCTTTTACTTTAAACATTTTGTATGTATCAAATATAGAACACACGACACATGGTACTTGTTATCACTATAAAATTTGCTACCAACTGAATATTTCGCAGTTGACGGCAGTAAAAAACTTCAAAGTTAAACTTTTTTCTTACAAAAAATACAGTTATTCGTATTATCGAATAGCAAACATTTTTATATTCGTACTATAGAACTGCCAATGCAAAAAATTTACCATTCGTACTATTGGAAATTCGTGGAAACGAAAGTACGTACTATTGGACGTCCACTGTACTATGAAATCTTTCTTCTTCTGCAACTTATGCAACTAAGTTTCACTAATTTAACAATTTTGTTTTATGAAATATGAAATGCTTTCGAAAAAATTGTATGAAACATTTCATTTTATTTATGAATTTTTCATACATATTAAGAAAAAATTCACTAAATTTATGAAAAAAACTTTTATCAAATCCTTTCAGTGTAGCTACAATAATGAAATGCGATTTATACGTCGCTCTGGAGAAAAAGGGATAACATTGGTACGACCAAATGGCTGCAGGTGTAGACGTTTAACATAAAAACACTTTTTTGATATGTATACATTGGGTAAAACGAAAAACGGGTAAAACTGCTACCAACCAATTTATATATTTCCGTAATAACATAAATAGTTGAGGACTATCAAACTATATAAAAATGTTCGTAGCATCTCCTTTTTTCATTTATATAATAACATAAATTGTAATAGTAAAAGTGTCAGAGAATTTCGGAAACATTTAGTTTCCAATGCAGTTATCCATTTAATGATTTTTTTGGTATACAAGTTCTTTAGTTTTTATAACATATTTTATTAATATTGTCATTTTTTCCTTCGTATGCATTGGAAGGTAAAATGAGTAATTTTTGATTGTTTTAAAATATTTTTGTGTGTGGGAGGTACCTCTCCCATTAGTCCTATCATGACCTAGTAGTATATCGAGGAACCATCCTCTGTCCAGAAGTTAGATATATTAACATTTTCAAGCGAATCGGTCCACCGGTTTGGCTTTCTATACGGAACATACAGACACACATTGATTTTTATACACTCCTTCTCTTCTTCAAATCTTGCAAAATGTTTTATATTCCAACTAGAAATACTAATGGTGAAAATGAGCCAGATAGATTCAGATTTATATATAACTCCCATACAAATTTTGCTCCCAATTTGACCTTTTCCTCTCTAGAAATCACATATTTTAACAGATCTTCTTCAAATTTGGCATACTATCTTATACTTCCACTAGAAACTCCCATGGTGAGAATGGGTCAGATCGGTTCAGATTTATATATAACTCCCATAGAAATGTCGCTCCCAATCTGACTTATTCCGCTCTAGAAACCACATATATTAACAGATCTTCTTCAAATTTGGCATAATATCTTATATTTCAACTATAAACACCCATGTTGAAGAAAGGGTGAGATCTGTTCAGATTTATATATAACTCCCATACAAATTTCGCTCCCAATTTGACTTTTTCCACTCTAGAAACCACATATTTTATCAGATTGTCTTCAAATTTGGCAAAACATCTAATATTTAAACTAGGAACACTTCTGGTGAAAAGAGGTCATATCGGTTCAGATATATATATAGCTCCCATTCAAATTTCGCTCTCGGATAGACTTTTTCCGCCCCAGAAACCACGTATTATCACCGAATTTCTTCAAATTGAGCGTAACGCATTATAGTTGAACTGGAAGAAACTATTGTGAAAGTGGGTCACCTCATTCCATGTTTGGATATAGTCCCGATACAAATATTCTTCTGAATTTGACAAATTGGTCAGGTCAGATTAGCCTATAATTAGGAAAAAAAACCTTCCCGTTTTCAGTTTTTTACCGAATTGAATTCAGAGAGAAAGTGAAGTGTATCATATAGTCGGCCCGCCCGACTTTAGACTTTCCTTACTTGTTGTGTATATAGATTTCCCCATCATTTGAGAACCACTGCAATGAATATGTCTTTGACCTAAATCAGGGCACATACATAAGAGTGGCTTCCAAATAAAAGTAGTGGATGTTCCCGACTAAAATGAAAGATTAGTTTGATTTATGTGTTCTCCCAAAATATTTAGCTTTTATCATTGTCCGTTCGTGAGCTGGACACGTTCAAAATAACCTCTATAAATCAGGGTTTTCTTAAATAAAATTCACGGTGAGAATTGTATTTAGAAAAAACCTGCTAGAAATTAAAATCTGGACGGAGCCTTATCAAACCATATCAAAAACTTGCATTTTAATCAAGAATAGAGGGTAGAATATTAACATTTTTGTGTAATTTTTGTTGCATTTTTTATAAAAACAGCAATAACTTCCATATTTTTAATTCGAGTTGTGTTTTTGTTGGATCGTTGAAGAGGTATTGATGACCAATTCCAATTTTTAGAACTTCCTAACCCATTAAGGGCCGACAATATCTTTCTTACTGTTGGTTCTCAGTTGGTTAAATGTGATGTAAAAACAGAAATATCGGGTTATTTGCATCGTAAACACATTCCAGTCTTACAAAAAGTTAGTTAAAAATTAGTTAAAACATCTGAAATTTTGGTCTTTCAATGTATAAATTGGGACGAAAACTTCACATAAGATCTGTGCGACATGATTTCCCTCCTAAGAACGAGATTATATAGAAGTGAAACTATAGGACACTAATAGGAAAACTCTTACTCAGTCTTTTATTTCGTGGTCGTTTGTCTTTTGTACAGGACTTTTAATTTCCAAAGGATGTAAATGTTTCAATAATTTAGTTTCTTACTTTTGCATATCATACAATGGGTAGCAAATGAAAGAGAAGAAAATCTGCTAAAAAATCACCTTTAAAAAGTTCATGTTTTATTTTTTAAGGGAGAAAATTTGAAATGGTTGAATTTCTTTCCAAAAATTAGCTTTATATAAGACTAGAATGTGTTTACGGTGCAAATAACACCATATTTCAGTTTTTACTTCACATTTAACCCACTGAGTATTAACAGTAAGAAAAAAATTTGCGGAACAATTTTGAAAGATCGATCTTTTTCGACAAAAAGGTGTGTATTTCGGTTGAGCACGGTAAACTAAAAATACAAATTGAATATTTTTGCAAATCTTTCATTTTTAAGGGAGATATGGCTAAAATGATTTGTTTTTCTAAAGGCGTTTATCACAATTTTTGACTTTAGGGGCCAAATTTATCGTTCACTCACTCACTGTAAAAAGAAACTCAAACCAGCTGGACCTTTCAGAATTATAGGGTCGATACTCTGTTCCAAAAATGCTGTTTGACAGTCTAATTATTAGGAAATTTTTATTTAAAACAATGAAGTTTTCCTGTGATCTTATGAAACTAAGTTTCACTAATTAAACAATTTTTTTCTTGAAGTATGAAATGTTCATTATTATTTTATTTACCAATATTTTATAAAGGGTCCGCCATCTAACGATTTTTTGTTTTTCAACTATTCAACCGTTGGACTATTATTTGTGGTGTGCCCTCAAAGATAAGTTTTACGCCGACAAGCCAGAGACAATTGACGCTTTAAAGGACAATATTTGTGAAACCATTTGTGAAATACAGCTGCACACAAAAGAAAAAAAAAAGAAATTTGAGAAAATATTCAGTAGATTTTTTTATAGCATTTTCAAAAAAAAAAAAATTTATGTGGCGGACCCAATCGATAATGTGCTTAAGAATTGGACCTATCGTGTAGGCTACTGCATGGCCAGCCGAGGCAGCCATTTGAAAGAAATTAATTATTAACCGGAAGGATTGTACTTTCAAATAAAAAAGAAATTTGAGAAAATATACATTAGTTTTTTATAGCATTTTCAAAAAAAGTTATTTGGCGGACCCATATTACATACAATATTAAGAAAAAAATTCATTAAATTTATGATAAACTTTGAAATCCCTTCGTATTTATTATGAAGGAAATTTTTTTCAGTGTATGATGCCTATTTTCTGAATAATGGAAAGAATGTTTCGTTTGTAACTAAATACTTTCTCTAAAAATATATAATACCATTATCTGCAATACATTGACATGTTTCTTAGTTTTAAAAATAACTCAAATCCTGTAAATGTTGTTTTTATTTAATCTCGGATTTCGTCATTCCTGTGTACAATGGATAGATAGAACGCCTTTGGACACTTTTTATTGTGAAAATATGATTTGATTGGACACTTTTATTGTGAAAATATGATTCTCAAAGCGTTGTAGTTTTCACTGTAGGAAATGTGTTACATAAAGTTCATGCCTTTTTTTAGCTTTATATCTTCGCATTTTTTTGCCCCACACTGTTTCCATTGCAAGCGTCCATATGGATGTCCGAAATAACACATTATGCCCAAATAACCCAAGATTAGTCAGAGTATTTTAGCTGATTTTTTTATATGTCTAAATGGGCGTTTAAAGTGAATTTATTATAAAACAAAACTTAACTCAAGTTCCGCACATAACAAATGGTCAAGGTTTAGCTTGAGTGATTTTCAAATGAATGAACACGAGAAAAACACCTCCAAAAACCCTCAAAAAAACACAACACGAGAGAAAAATTAGTTTCTGCCCAAAAAAAAATTCAAAAGAAAATTCTTTGTTCCCGAAACTAGTGTGCGTGTGTGTGTGAGGATTAATGTTAGGCAATTTAAATAAATTTAAAACTAAAATATGTTAATTGCATTAATTTTACGTTATATTATGGAAAATCACGTTGCTAGCGGAGATGAATTACTAAAGCAACATGATTTTACGAAGGTAATATAAAAGTATTCAGTTTACTTTTATATTCCCCTGTAGAAATGCTGAAGTTTTATTTCTATTTTAAGGTTACAAAGTGTTTAATTTCAAAAGAGGTTATTAACTCATTTATCATCTTCCTAAACATAATATAATAAGTTATTATGAAAAAATGAAAACCAGTAAGGAAAGGCTAAAGTCGGGCGGGGCCGACTCTATGATACACTCCACTTTCAATCCGAATACAATTCAATTCGGCGAAAAAGTGAAAACGGGAAGGTTTTTTGTATCCTGTAAATGTATGTGTTTCGATTAGAATATGTGGCCGAACCGATAAGATGTTGTGCCAAATTTAAAGAAAATCGAGTACAATATGTGGTTTCTACAGAGGAAAATGTCAAATCGGGAACGACATTTGTATGGGGGCTATATCTAAATCTGAACCGATTTGACCGATATTCACCATGGGTGTTTCTAGTGGAAATATAAGATGGTTTACCAAATCTGAAGACAATCTGATACATTATGTGGTTTCTAGAGCGGAAAAAGTCAAATCGGGAGCGAAATTTGTATGGGAGCTATATATAAATCTGAACCGATCTGTCCGATATTCCCCACGGGAGTTTCTAGTAGGAATATAAGATGTTTTACCAAATCTGAAGACAATCTGATACATTATGTGGTTTCTAGAGAGGAAAAAGTCAAATCGGGAGCGAAATTTGTATGGGAGCTATATCTAAATCTGAACCGATTTGACCGATATTCACCATGGGTGTTTCTAGTGGAAATATAAGATGTTTTACCAAATCTGAAGACAATCTGATACATTATGTGGTTTCTAGAGCGGAAAAAGTCAAATCGGGAGCGCAATTTGTATGGGAGCTATATATAAATCTGAACCGATCTGTCCGATGTTCCCCATGGGAGTTTCTAGTGGGAATATAAGATGTTTTACCAAATCTGAAGACAATCTGATACATTATGTGGTTTCTAGAGCGGAAAAAGTCAAATCGGGAGCGAAATTTGTATAGGAGCTATATATAAATCTGAACCGATCTGACCGATATTCACCATGGGTGTTTCTAGTGGAAATATAAGATGTTTTACCAAATCTGAAGACAATCTGATACATTATGTGGTATCTAGAGCGGAAAAAGTCAAATCGGGGGAGAAATTTGTATGGGAGCTATATATAAATCTGAACCGATCTAACACTTTTTTTACCACAGGTGTTTCTAGTTACAATATAAGATGTTTTGCCAATTTTAAAGAAAATCTGTTGTAATATGTGGTATCTAGAGTGAAAAGAGTCAAATCGGGAGTGAAATTCTATGGGGGCTATATCTAAATCTGAACCGATTTTCTTCAAATTAAATAGCGTTCGTCCTTATCCCGAAAAACGTCGTTGTGCAAAGTTTCATTTAGTTCTAACACCAACTGCGACCTGGACTTTGATTACAACTATAAACACCCATGGTGAAAAAAAGGATGAGATCTGTTCAGATTGATATATATCTCCCATACAAATTTCGCTCCCAATTTGACTTTTTCCGCTCTAGAAACCACATATTTTATCAGATTGTCTTCAAATTTGGCAAAACATCTAATATTTAAACTAGGACCACTTCTGGTGAAAAGAGGTCATAGCGGTTCAGATAGATATATAGCTCCCATTCAAATGTCGCTCCCGGATAGACTTTTTCCGCCCCAGAAACCACGTATTATTACCGAATTTCTTCAAATTGAGCGTAACGCATTATACTTGAACTGGAAGAAACTATTGTGAAAGTGGGTCACCTCATTCCATGTTTGGATATAGTCCCGACACAAATATTCTTCTGAATTTGACAAATTGGGTCAGGTCATATTAGCCTATAATTAGGAAAAAACCTTCCCGTGTTCACTTTTTTTACCGAATTAAATTGTATTCGGATAGAAAGTGGAGTGTATCATATAGTCGGCCCGCCCGACTTTAGCATTTCCTTACTGGTTATATATAAAGAATTCTAATGAAGTTTCCAAGATAAACAAAAAAGCAAAAAAAACGTCTGAATTATTTTAGTTGCGGGAAATTGGTTGATCGATACACCCCATCATTTGAGAACCACAATAGACTTAGAATCACTTTTTGAATCGATTTAGCAATGTCCGTCTGCCTGTCTGTCCATCTATTCTTGTAATCACGATACTGGTCGCAATTGTACACAGAACCAAATGAAATTTTACACAACGAAGTTTTTCGAGATAAGGACGAACGCTATTTAATTTGAAGAAAATCGGTTCAGATTTATATATAGCTCCCATATAAATTTCGCTCCCGATTTGATTTTTTCCGCTCTAGAAACCACAAATTGTATCAGATTGTCTTCAGATTTGGCTAAACATCTTATATTTCGACTAGAAACACCTGTGGTAAAAATGTGTTAGATCGGTTCAGATTTATATAGCTCCCATTAAAATTTCGATCCCGATTTTACTTTTTCTGCTCTAGAAACCACATATTTTAAAAGATTTTTAAAAGATCCTCCTCAAATTAGGCGAAATATCTTATATTTGTCCTATAAACAGCCATGGTGCAAATTTTTTAGATCGGTTCAGATTTACATATAGCTCCTATACAAATTTCGCTCCCGGATAGACTTTTTCCGCCCCATAAACCTCGAATTTTCACCGAATTTCTTCAAAGTGAGCATAACACGTTATATTTGAACTTATTGTGAAAGTTAGTCACTTTATTCCAGTCACTTTATGCCCCGATACAAATATTCTTATCGATTTGGCAAATCGGACCAGGTCATATTAGCCTATGATTAGGAAACATACAAAAATTCTTTCCGTTTTCACTTTCTTACCGAATTGAATTGTATTCGGATAGAAAGTGGAGTGTATCATATAGTCGGCCCCGATCGACTTTAGCCTTTCCTTACTTGTTATGAGTACATTTAATAACACAAATATTTTATTGCTTATGACATATAAATTTAAGAATTGTTTCTTTAATACTATGAAATCTTTCTTTGATCTTATGAAACTCAGTTTCACTAATTTAAAATTTTTTTTTATGAAATTCATTTCAACTTTTCATTTTACTTATGAATTTTTCATACACATTAAGATTCATAAATCTTATGAAGGAAAATTTTTTCAGTGTAGTCTTTATTTATTTAATACAAATTTAATGTAATATTTATTAGTTCATATTAAATAAATATTTTGTTGTTTCCTATTATCAGTTCTACTGAACAAAATGGTTTGCTTTAGTTCATCACCCACAACCGAGGGTGCCTTTAAGTTTGAGTAAATATTTAGCTGGATGAGAAAAATTGAACTGGAATCAATCAAAGCATAGCGTTGTTTCAAGGAAAATATTGAACTTGATTTGAGGAAATATTGATTTAGCGCTATATAAAGTTCAATTTTATTAAATTTTTGTTCATTTTAACTCATTGTAGGATACAGTCTTTTTGAGAGAAGGTACTTTTCTTTAGATTTTATACTGTTTTTACCTGGTGTTAAGAATGTAATGGAGAAACTGTCATTCTGATGGTTTTTGAATCAAAATTTATTTTTCAGATTCAATTAAGATTTTAATTTATTTTTATTATTTCAAACCACGCTTATAAGGCTAGACTACCAATACGTTTATACTATATATATCGAAATAATACTTCAATTCAACAAGTGAATATAAGACAGAAATATTCAAAAAACATAAATACCATAAATATTGGTAAATAGTGGGTGATACAGTTGGTTGTATTTTCAACCTATTTTACCACCACTTCATGATTCAACCAATTTTTGTCATAAAAGTAAAACATACGAATTTGGAAAAATGTTTTTATTTTGCGTTTCTATGCAGTCAGAGGAATGTATACACCGAATTCCACGATTCTAGCTGCGGTCATTTGGTTGGTACAATTTTTATGCCTTTTTCCTCCACTTTACCTCTTAAGAGTTCAACTTTATAAAATGTCTTTATTTTACGTAATTAGAGGAATGTACACACGAAATTTCATAATTTTAGCTGTAGCCGTTTAGTTGGTACCGTTTTTATCCTCTTTTTCCATTTTACCCCCTTAAGAGCATGACTTTCTAAAATGTCTTTATTTTATGTGTCTACGTAATTAGAATTACACACCGAATTTCATAATTTTAGTTGTAGCCGTTTAGCTGGTACCATTTTTATCTCTCTGTTTCCACTGTATCCCTTGAAAGTACGAATTTGGAAAAAACATTTATTTTTCGTGTCTACGGAGTCAGAGGAATGTATACTCGGAATTGCATGACTTTAGTTGCGGTCATTTGGTTGGTACAATTTTTATCCCCTTATCCTTGCGCCCTAAAAGTATGAACTTCGAAAAATCTCTTAATTTTACGTGTCTACGCAATCAGAGGGATGCATTATTCTAGGAGCGAATCTCATTCTTCTTGGTTAGTACCATTTTTATCCCTCTATTCCTATTTTACCCCTTAAAAGTACGAATTTGGAAACCATACTTTTATGTTATGTATTTACTCAATTAGAGGAATGTATACACCGAATTTCGTGCTTCTAGCTTTTGCCGTTTGATAGGTACCATTTTTATCCCTTTTGCCCCATTTCACCCTCTACGAATAAGAATCACTTTATGGTGCACGTTTTTGTCGTATGGGGAATGCGCATGCCCAATATAGTATATGTACAAGCAGACATATTAAAAAAAACATGCTTATATACTCTAATATATTAGGGGTTATTATGGGTATTTGTAGTCCTTGTGAGGGAAAACTTTTTCCATTTGGGCCGATTTCGCCCAGTTTCAATCACAACCGATCTACGACTATAAGACGTATTTGTAGAAAATTTGGACGTCCTAGCTCCTTTACTTTAGAGACTAACGTGCTTTCAACAGACGGTCGGACGGACAAGGCTAGATCGTCTTAGAATTTTATGGCGATAAAGAATATATATACTTTATAGGATCTCAGGTCGATATTGAAAGTGTTACAAACGGAATGACAAAGTTAGTATACCACCATCCTGGTGGTGAAGGGTATAATAAACCAAACGGAAACATTTATAATGCTTTTTCACTTTGTAGGGTTATCCCCACATCCTTTTGAAGAGGGCATAAAAATTAGCTTTGTTAGCTTTTTATCTGGATTATGAATCGGTTGTTGTCTTAAGTTTTCTTTATCAAAATCCATCATATTTTCCTTATGTTGTCCGTTTTAATGCAATTACTGTCGACAGTGTGTCGTCGAGATCTTAGATCGTTGGTGAACAATTGTCTGGAGATAAAAATCCTTTCAAATATTCCAGAATAACTTATCGTTTGAAGCAAAAGAACAAACTTGACCGAATCCAAAGACTTCCATGAAATTCTGTGGAATTTTTGCCGCTTTGTTGGCAACTAATGGCTCCAGTTATAAAACAAAAGACATAAATGCTCGTTCTAGTCGCGTTTAGTTTTCATGTTCTATTCAAGAAACAAACAAAAAAATACATAATTTCCATTGCATGTTGTCACGAGTCATAAATCCGGAGGAGAATTCTCGACCTCATGTCTCATCCGTGCAATTTACGAAATAAACCAAACGAAAACGTTGTTCGCCCTCCATGTCTTAACGCCCGCTCGTCCCTTCCCGAGAAAATATGGTGCAACAACAAAGTTTGGTTGTTGGCAACACACAGTGTCATCAGTAGGATCAAAAATATCGAACGAGAAATTTGAAGTGTTCTTAACGAAATCAGAATTTAATAATTTAAAACAGGTGCTCGTTGTGAATGACATGAGCCAAAGTATGAGGACCACGCGCCAACATTATGAATTTCAAACATGTCTCCCTGATATGGCGAAGTTTTTAAAAAAGTACATTTCTTTTCCACTGTGCACCGGTTGTGTTGGCGTTCTATGAAAGTCAAATGAAAATGGATTTAAACGATAAAAACGTTTTTACGATTATGATTACATTATGTGATTATTATTTACAGTGAAATAAACTATGAATGTATGTACGTACATATGTACATAGAAATAATTTCATTCTGTAGTACAGCAGGCATGCCACAGCGCAGTCTTGGCAAATTTCTCGTTACAATATAATTTCGCAATTAATCGCATTTAACACAGCCAACATTCCAGCAAAGCAAACAGCTGAAATTTATTCAATGCAATGCAATGAATGCAATCTGCTTGAAACTTTGTAACTCTGGTACAACACGCTCTTCCATGCCACCACCACCACCACTGTCGAATGTATGTGTTTCGGGCTGATTTTTAATTAGACGTAACCGTCTTAGCCGTGCTGCCACAGCCAGTGGAAGGAACTCTGGATCTCGAATTCACCTTTTTTTAATCGGAAAAAATTAAAGAGGCATAAAATGCTTCCATATCTGTTGCTGCTGGTGCTGCGTGCCAAGTGCTAAGGTTTTATTGTGTGGCCAGAGAATTTGTACATTTGCCGGTTGAATTCTTATCGAATTAATATGAAATTCATAATGAGAAAAAAGGTACAGAGAATTCACGAAACCCTCCGTGCAACAGTCAGTCAGTCAGTCATGAATCATCATGAGTTGCTGTTTTAAAGCCATCATCGTCTCTGTTGTAAATATTTCTGGGATGAGTGAACGTAAACCTTTATATGTAGATAATTTTATATAAAAATAGATGTAATTTGATTGAAAGTCTTAAAAATATATATTTATATCTTCCACCAGAAACAAGTTACGAATTTTTTAAATTTATCTTATGACAAAATTCCAGAGTTCACTTTGTATCAAAAATTTTTCTAAATTTGAAAACCATATTATGTTTTTTTAAATTGCAATTTTTGGCGAATGTACCTTAAATATTTTGAATCTTATTTTGGAAATATAAATAAATGAGATTCAAACATACATAACATATAACCCATAACACTCGGTTATATGTTAAATTAATAGTGCTCATGATGGCTACAAATATTTCCAATTACACTTTCAAAACAGTGGTTTAAGAACAGTCTTCAAAAATTTGGGAAGAAATATTTTTTTTTTTTTCGAAAAAAATCTATTATTGCTGGAAAGAAAAATCATAAAAATAGATAAAAGTAGAAACAAATAATTTGTTTTATTTTTTGATAGATAACATTCTAACACAAAAACATTGATGTTCTATGTAAAAAATCTATGTAGAAACGTAGATGTTATGATACTCCTTATAGAAGCAAACGTTTTCTTAATCACGCGTAAAAATCCCTTTACAAATTACACAACAGAATATTTTCTTTTAATTTGTTATAGCTGGTATCTTAATGAAGAAGACAATTGGAACACCACATCCTAGTAGGACCAACATATCATAGTACGAATATTAAAGGTACATAGATCGTAAATTTTAATTTTAAATTTTTAATTTTTTTCTTAAATTATTTTTTTTTTGATTTTATGAATCAGTATGGCTCAATGCACACAAAAACATAATTTAAATCATGGAGTGCATTTCAGACTATTAGCGGCAGATTAGAGTCGGTTCACTTTATGTAGAAGTGCAGTACGATATTTGGAAAATTATGATAATTTTAATGCATATTTGTTTACTATCACGAAGTATTGTTTAAAATAATTTATTTCGTACGTTTAATGAAAGATCTCTTAATTTTTCGAGTCCAAGCTGTAAGAACGGCGTATTCATCGAATTTCTTTATTCTACCTACATCTTATGGCTGGAGGATTAGGTTAGGAGGGTTAGATCGTTTTAGAATGTATGTGCCAGTTAGAATGATAGTGGTCTAAGTCTCAATTTATTCGTTCTGAGATATACAATAGTTTATGTTTGAGTCATTTGAAAAATATTTTCCACCGAAGCACACATTTTTTTTCGTAGAATATCGTACTACACAGAAAAAACGTTTGCCTCTAAAATTTCAATCACTAATTTTATTGCAGAAATCTAAAAAGCTAATTACAAATGTAATCCGAACAGTTAAAATTTTCATTGAATTTATACCGTATATTTCAATCACAACTTCCACAGAGAATATAAAAAAAAATTTTTTAATAATAAAATAAATATATATAAATGTAAAAAACATACATTGTTTAAAATGATTATAATACATTTTCAACTATCGACTTATTTTGACTATCGATATGATTTTATATTAAGAGCTTATCCCAATTTGTATAAGAGGCACCAGAAGGTGTGTGATAATATTGCTCAAATTCCAGGTGTATACAATTCTACGACGATTTAGCCATGTTTGCCTGACTGTCCGGCCGTCTGTCTTTGAAAGCACGCTAGCATGCTAACGAAATGAGTTTGGCTATTCAAACATTCCACATATGTGCCTAAAAGTTGCAGATCTCTTGGGATTGAAAATGGGCGAAATCGACCCAGAGAGAAAATATTTTCCCTAACATGGACTGAAAGTACCCCCTTATATTTAGAGTATTTAAAAATAGCGTTGATGCGAACCAAAAAGTTTTTGGGGTGAAATGGGACAAAAAGAGATAACAATTGTACCAATCCAAACATAACATCTATAAAGATGAAAATTGGTTTGTAAAACTTGTAAACTAAATGAATATTTTTAAGGAATAAAATGGGAAAAGATAGACAAAAAGGGTACCAACAAAATGACTAAAGCTTAAGTCATGAAATTTGACTGACTGTCTAGACACTTGAAGTATTATTTTGATGCAGGGATATCAAGCTGTCTAAACATTTCGAATATTTTGGCACTTTGACGACTTTTTTGGGGGTGTTTTTACCCTTTTGCACAAAAGAGACCACAAATACCACCACATTGAGGATCAGTGGGTTAAAGTGTTCCTCGTAGTGTTTTAAGTAATATAGCTAAACACACCCTTTATTTAAAATGTAAGGATGTAATGTAAAAGAAGGGTTCCTATGCCGATTCATCGCAAAAATATGCAAAAGGGGAAAATAGTCCATGAGTTGCACACTGCACAGTCCACTTATTTAAACTTTGCGTAACAATATATGAGAAACAGAGAAGCTGTCTGTCTTAGTACCTCAATTGTCGACAGAGAACAACCGTAGGAATATCTCTTAGAAAATCATTAAAAATATGGTTTACTGGCAAACAACACAGGAGATCTTTAAATTCTTATTACTGCACCTCCTAGACGATGCTTTGCTTGGCTATCAAATAAGTATCCATCTCATGTGACATTTGTAGCCTGGTGATTTGGATCGTGCCCAATACCAATTCTATAACAATATTATTTGCTTCCCCGTACTCATACATTCACAACTTGCAACATTAAAAACCATCAATTCCCAGCGTGTTACCAGGAAACAGGATACCCCAAGGCATGAGTATGTACCTTTTCGAACACTTTTATACTGTTTATAGCCACAAGCGCTATTTATATTTCACACTTCAAATAAATTTCATTATCGAACAGAGTTCCTATTGTCCCCCCGCAAAGGCAAACAAAGAAAAGGATACCCACTGTTTTTGCAGCAGCTACGCCTATATGTTGTCCGTCGTTATTGAATAAATGAAAGGTATTGCATCGATGCAGGAAGGACGCATTTGAGACATATGCATAGCCACGTGTCCAAATATTTGAATGGTTATTGTGGCGTTGATACATTCAAATATTGTTCACAAAACTATTGATAGATGGAATTATTGTTTCATTTCCGAAGGAGCGATAACATTTGGAATTGTAATTAGTGGCTCACGCGGTCACGTGCTGCAACTTGACTTTTATGCCTTCAATTTTGGAAACAATGAAAGGTAACATTTGCATACTTTTGTATTTAGAAAAGAAAGGAAAAACAAGAAATAGTAATTATGGTTGTAACTTTTATAATAAAATAAACGGAAAGGTCGTATTATTTATTTAACCAGTCATGGTGTTAGATATGGAACTTTTCGGAACTTTGCTTCGGTACTTTGTATTCCAGTACCTAAGTATAGAGGCTTTAAAGGCAACATATTCAATCCGTTGATTGAATATCGAAAAACTCCTTCAACATTTGTTCACAAAATAAGAGCTTTTAGATCACAGACGGCTTGACATAGGGACGAAATATTTTGCCAATCATCATTAAACAATCCAAAATCTAGTTTCTTTTAATTATATGGACAGCGACCCACTTTAATGCACATACATGCATCATTTTGAGATGATGATGATGACAGCGACACTCTAATATAAATTACGCATAACAAAATATGCAAAAACATTTGCAGTCTTTGCCAGCCTAGATTTATTGTCGCTTTGCGACCATTTAGATAAAAGAAATCCATTAAATGCAACAAGTTAGTGCATTTTGTAGTCTCCCGGTGATGTGACCAAACACCATCCAGTCAGGCACTCGTCGTCGTTTATTAAGAATATATTTTTTATGTATAAGAATGGCCGAAGCTTCGTATCGCAATAGCACTTCCGTCTTCTTCTTGCATAAAATGTGATAAAATAAAAACATTAAAAAAGAAAAGCAGAAAAGAGGCAGAACAGCAACACAATTAAGTTAATTACTTACAATGCGGTTTCGCACTTAAATATGGTGGCACTCAGAAACTTTTGAATTGGGAATGCAATTTAGCGCAATTGTTGGGACAAGTGCACGTTGACTAGGAGTTGTTCGAAATTCCAGTTGACAGATATCGAATTTATTATATGCTACTAAAATACTAAAGGGGTTTCCTAGGGTTCCATAAGTCGACTTTTTGGTTTAAAAAAGTGAAGTCGACCTTACAACTTTTTGATAGAGCAAATATTCAACTAATCGATTTTTGATACCATCCACCTTGAGGATAGGGGGATTACTAACACCATGAAATATCGACTTGAGACCATATAAAGTATATATATTCCTGATCGTCATAAAATTCTAAGACGATAAAGCCATGTATTCCGTCCGTCCGTCTGTTGAAAGCATGCTAGCATGTAAACGAAAGGAGCTAGGAGGCCCAAATTTTGTATAAATACGTCTTATAGTCGTAGATCGGATGGGATTGAAACTGGGCGACATCGGACCTCACAAGGACTGAAAAATCCCATAATAACCCCTAATATTTTAGAGTATTTAAGCTTATTTTTTCAATATGTCTGCTTGTTGTACTTACTTGATATTGGGTAAGCGCATTCCCCCGATAACAAAAACGTGCACCATAAACTGATTTTTATTCGTAGGGGGTGAAATATGGCAAAAAGGGATAAAAATGGTACCTATTAAACGACAACAGCTAGAAACACGAAATTCGCTGTGTACATTCCACTAATTGATTAGATACATAATATGAAATTATTTTTTCCAAATTCGTACTTTTAAGGGATAAAATGGGAATAGAGGGAAAAAATGTTATCAACCAAACGGCTGCACCTAAAATAATAAAATTCGGTGTATACATTCCTCTGATTGCGTAGACATGTAAACTTAAGATTTTTTTTGGGGTTCAAATGGAAAAAGGGGTTAAAAATAGTACCAACCACATGACCGCAGCTACAGTCATGAAATTCGGAGTATACATTACTCTGACTGCGTAGACACGAAAAATAAAAGGTTTTTTCCATAGTCATAATTTCAAGGGATACGATGGGAACAGGGGATAAAAATAGTACTAACTAAACGAATACAGCTAGAATGATTAAATTCGGTGCGTACATCCCTCTAATTGCGTAGACACGTAAATTAAAGAAATTTTAGATAGCCGTACTCTTTAGGGGATAATATTGAAAAAAAGGATAAAAATGGTACCATCCAAATGGGCGCATCTAGAATCATGTAACTGCAAAGACACACAAAATAAGAAGATTCTTCCAAATTCTTACTTTTAAGGCAAAAATTAGTTGAATCATGAAGTTAAGTTTTTTATTGAATTTGTATTAAAATAGAATAGAAATACAACCAACTGTGGCAACCACTACCTTCCAATATTTATGATATTTAAGCTTTTTTGAAAATATAAATATAAGAATATTTATTTTTTTAATTGACTTGAAGTATTATTTAGATATACATATATGTATATGTTCCTTCCAAATTTGTTTTGATTTGGCTATATTAAAATAATTATATTTTCTTGTAATATTACTGCACTTCTACGAAAATCGACAGCCTCTGTGGAATGCAATCCATGGTGGTATACAAAGTTCGGCCCGGCCTAACTTAATGCCGCATTTACTTGTTTGGGTTTACTACTCCCATGTCATTGCGATTTCATTTAGTTACATGTATAGTAAATTTCAAATATTTGCGATATTGTGGCTCCAGTTTGAATGTCGAAGTTATTTATAAAACAAATAAAGTTAATCGAGGTCGCTTCAGTTGTGTTCGTATAGGACTGATGCAAATCTGACTTGCAATTTGCAATCCAGTTAAAAAGCAGAATCACCAACAATTTTCTTCTTCCTTCATTATATTGAAATTGAAACATAGTTTAATGAATAGTTTGCTCTTATGTCGACATATTTTATTACTTATATACCATATAGTTCTACGTTGAATTACAATTTTCTTTTTATTTATATTTTTATAGTTACGTACATAAAATGGTATGTATTCTGAATTGATCTTTTTTCATTCTAACACAAAGTTGTTTTTATGTTTCTACATGTCTTTTAATAAAAACCAACTATGTCTTCAACATAAGAATGACATTTTTTCATTTTCTTATAAAGTTGACTTTTTGTACTTGTAAAGTCGATTAGTCAAAAAGTCGTTTATTCATTTTTTTTGAAAAAGTTGAAACTTTTAGGTACAACTATATAAACAAACTATAGGCTAGAACTATGTCTTTACATTGTAATAGTGGACCATCGACGACGTTATCGATACGTATTTATGATATCACCGATCTGCCGATCGGCAAAAGATAACGCGAACTGGCTGATAATTTTTAAAAAGTTCAAACAAAAATTATTTCACTTTTACGTACAAACAGCGGCGAAACAATCGCCCAAAAATAGTCGTTATGAATCATTTTTTGTAGAAGTTATGATCCTACTTGTACTAATTAATAAAATAAAAAAAATTGTTTACTAAAATTCCATTTTTTGGTGAAGGTACCTTTAATACTTGTACTCTCATTGTGGAAATATATATCCGATAATATATAATATAATATATAATTTTGATACATAGTACATTGCTGGCACGAAAAAATCTATAAAAAATAAAATAACTAACATTCTAACAACATAAGTACATATATGTATGTAGCAAAAGTTTTTCCCTCTGTTTACTTAGTGTATTCATATTTATGGTTGCTAATGTTACACTAATGCTAAACTATGGATAAATATAAGTTATGACACTTCTTATGACTAAATCAATTATGGCATGGCTAGATCTTCTTAGAATTTCTCAGGTCGATATTTCAAGTTTTTACAAACGGAATGTCAAAATGACTCCATCCTGAAGGTGGAGGGTATAAAACGTTAAATGGGGAGGTATATTTGTATAATAGCTACATAAATTAGGACCGATTTGAATCATTTTCGCCAGAGATGTTTCTAGTTTAAATATAAGGTGTTATGGCAAGTTTGAAGAAAATCTGTCAAAATATATGGTTTCGAGAGCGGAAAACGTCAAGTCGGGAGCGAAATATATGTAGGAGCTATATATAAAGCTAAACCGATCAGAACCACTTTCACCATAGAAGTTTCTATTTGCAATATAATACATTGTGCTAAATTTGATCAAAATCGGTTAAATTATGTGGTTTGTAGAGCAGAAAAAGTAAAAACGGGAGCGAAATTTCTATGGGAACCATATATAAATCTGAACCGATCTAACCCACTTTCACCACAGATGATTTTCGTTTTAATATCAGCTTAAAATGTGTGCTTTAGTCAATCGGGGCAACATTTGTACGGAAGCTATATCTAAATCTGAGCCGATCTTATCACTACAGGAGTTGCTAGGTGGATTGTAAGATGTTGTGCCTCATTTGAAGAAAATCGGGAACAATATGTGGTTTCTAGAGCGGAAAGAGTGAAATCGTTAGCCACATTTGTATGGGGCTATATATAAATCTGAACTGATTTGCTTCAAATTAAAAAACGTTCGTCCTTGATCGACAAAACTTACTTATACAAATTATTGTTAAGATCGGACAATATTTGCGACCTGTATTTTGACAACAATAGATGGACAGACGGACGGACAGACATCGCTAAATCGACTGAGAAAGTGATTCTAAACTGATCTCTATAATAAACGATGGGTCTATCCCGTTTCGTTTTGGGTGTTACAAACAAATGTACATAGACATAATACCCTAATGGAGGGTATAATAAATTAACTCGCGAAAAAATGAAATTATCGCCAATTGCCATGCCTTTATGGTTGGTTTGTTAATTTACTTTATTTAAATTTTTTTCCAATATTTTTTAAAATTTTTTACCATCAAGGTCAATTTTTATTTAAAGAATTAAAATAACTGTTATAAGAATTAAAATATGTAGCATCACAAACTAACTGGCCATGTGTGTGGCACGTAGGGTGTGACAAATGCATTAAACTCAAACTCAAGAAGTGCATTGCATTTCGATTTCGATAATTTAATGAAGGATGCTGAAATGCGCTCTATCATTTGAATAATTAATGGATTTTACCAACATTGGACAAAACAACAGTTGTTTTCCACTCGAAAGGCACAAAAAAACCAACCGAAAATCCCTAAAAAATACAATTGCCACCATATGTTGGAAAATCGATGACAAAACATAAAAAAGCTGTCAAGTAATTGTTTTGCAATTAATCATTTCAAAGGTGGCTGCTGCTTCCGATACCATTCAGTTCTGTTCTTTGTTTTCCCCGGTCAATTTTGCTTGGTTTAATAGTTTCATAATATTGGTAAGATAACGTCACTCACCATTGAGGTATCATCACCATCAGAGAGACAGAGACCAAGAGAGAGAAGGAGAATTTGCCAAGTCATTGAGGATATTTTTTCTTCGCTTGGGTAGGATGTCATGATCCTTTTATTGTTGGCCGTCGCTACAACTGTCATTGGGACGAACAATTACAATTTCGCACCTTAATGATTTTCCTACGGTCGCTGTGTTTTTATTTGTCTCGCCCGTTCGGGCCTCCTGTTTTCAGTTCACTCCTTTAATCACACAGCCATTGGACCTAAGGATGTGGACATTCATTTGGCCTGCTTGACTGTTAGGCTGCTTGTTGTTGTGGTTATAAAGGTGACTCCTGCTGTTGTTTTCATTTAACAGTTTCTCTGTGTGTGAGTGAGTGTTGCTCCTCTAACAGAAATAATTGGTTTTGGGCGTTTAATCTTGTTAGGTGGGATTAGTTTTACAAGTGCCTCAGGGATAAGTCAGTCGGGCTGGCTACCTGTGAACTTGTGGGTGTGTACTATACCGAGTTCATGCCTTTTTCTGTGTTTGGCATAAATGCTTGCAAACGCACCACTAAACCAGGATAAGGGATTAACTTTTGCTTAAGCCTGGCGCCATCATTAGTGTACATGGTTTCAGGAGCATGAGACGAAGAAACCCGCAGTATGAAATGTTTATTGCCAACAGGATTTAGCTGAGAAAATGTCTATGGTTTTTGGGGTTTTAATAGATCTCTCTTGGAGATATTTTTTCATGCATAACAATTTTTTAACATTTCGCAAAATATTAATTTAATTAAAAGCATTAATTTTTTGACTATTTATATTGTAACCCTAGGAAGTGTTATATGGCATTTTTTTGGTCATAACCTTAATCAGAATGTTTTGTCGTTTGAGAATACTTTGTGTAGTTTACCCTCATTTAATAATTGTGTGTTACCAACAAATGGAATTAACTTGCGAAAATTGTCTAGAGATGATCTAGTACCACCACTAGTTGTTTGAAGTTTGAAAGCAACGTTGTAGATTAAGGAACGCTGACTAAGTCCCTCCTTACTTCTTGTGGCCATCGCCATAGTGAGGGGGTATATTAAATGTCCTACATTATTATTAAATGTCGATCTGAGAGCCTATAAGTATATAGGGCCTGTCGATGTTGTCAGTCTATGTTGGATATGTTATGTAGACAGCTTCTGCAAATTCAGTAGCACGTCCAAATTTTAAATATTTATTATAAAAATGAAATCGCACAACAAAATTATGAAAAATGACCTCAGAAACCAAATAAAAAAAGCGCTATTCCATATGAAAAATCATCCAAAAAATTGGGCCCCTTTTCATAATTATTGGGCCGTATTTCCAATGGGTGATATATCATGAAATCAAATAAATAAAATTTGTAAAATTTGAGCGATTTTTGATAAATGCAACGCAGAAAACCAATACTCTACGTAGTCTACTTTGGACATACCCCAGAGGAGAAAATCATTAAGCCCAGTCGAAGGCCGGAAACGCAGAAACCCTTTAGACATATTCCAGATGAGAAAATCTTTAAAATCGAACCGAAAGGCCCAAAAGCAGGGCCTTTACTCCGGGTTGGCATATCTTTGGACATACGACATATATATATATGGGCGAAGAAATGAAAATATTACAAATTAGTCAATATTTTGGGCGATTTTCCATAATAAAAATGACCCATTTTTTGGCCGTTTTGATACACTCAACGAGAGTCTTTGTCATTGTGCATTTGTTTGTAACACCCAAAAGGAAGCGAGATCGACCCATTGTTAAGTAAACCGATCGACTTAGAATCACTTTCTGAGTCGATTTAGCAATGTCCGTCTGTCCATCTATTGTTGTAATAAAATTACAGGTCGCAATTATGGTCCGATCTTAACAAAAATTAGCACAAATAAGTTTTGTGGATCAAGGACGAACGCTATTTAATTTAGGGCAAATCGGTTCAGATTTAGATATAGCCTCCATACAAATGTCGCTCCCGATTTGACATTTTCCGCTCTAGAAACCACATATTGTACCCGATTTTCTTTAAATTTGGCACACCATCTTATAATCCAACTAGAAACACCTATGCAAAAAGTGGGTAAGATCGGTTCAGATTTAGATATAGCCCAAATACAAATGTTGCTCTCAATTATACATATTATATTTCACCTATTTCGTTCCAGATTTCAATATACCCCCATACAAATGTCCTTTCCGATTTAACATTTTTTGTCAAACACATACATTTACAGGATACAAAAATCCTTCCCGTTTTCACTTTTTCTCCGAATTAAATTGTATTCGGGTAGAAAGTGGAGTGTATCATAGAGTTGGCCTCGCCCGACTTTAGCCTTTCCTTACTTGTTTTCATTTGGGTGATTTTGCATTTATATTTGGATATATTGCATTTTCCATTTTAAGTAATTTTTCTTGTTTTGCATATTTTTTTGTCAAACATGCCGCCTCGTTTTTTAGGGTAAGTGTTGCGCCCATTTATGGCAGATGCGGTGGTCCATTGGATAACATTTTTAAGTAATACATATGGGAGTTATAAGAAAAAAATATATTTCTGGCCCGATTTTCAATTATTCATATTGTTAGAGTGCTTATAACTACTCAACTACTGAAAATATTGGTGCAAATTTGAAGTAAACGCTTCTAAAGACAGAGCTTCTCAAAAATGTCTCTTCTTGATTTTTTCTTTTCCACCTGTCCAATTTCTGTTATTTTTCATAAAGAAGACATTATTCAGACGCTTTTAATGCCCTTTTTAAGTCATTTTTGTCTGTCCGTTGTTTTTGTCAAAGGTCTTCTCAAAAATAGCAAATTTTTCAATTTAAGTTATAATTTTTTTAATTAATTTTTGAAAACGTTCAGCATATTTTTAGTCTCATATGATGAGAATGTCTTACAACAGCGGTAAATAAAGAAATGGTGCCCATTTTAGTAAAAAATCTCAAATTTTGGAACATATTTTCCCCAATTTGGTTATTTTGCACAATTATTTGCACTACAATTCCTAAAACGGAGAATATAAATCACAAACTATTGATTTGTGGAACTACTCATGTTTTCCGTGTCTACAAAGACAGACTAGTGTAAATACTGAATTTCATGATTCTAGCTACAGCCGTTTGCTTGGTACCAATTTTATCCCGTTTTGATCCTAAAGGTACGAATATTGAAATATGTTTTTATTTTTTGCATCTACACAGTCAGAGCAATATACATACTGAAATTCACTATTATAACTACAGCCGTTTGGTTGGTACCTTTTTTATCCCCTTTTGTTCCGTTTTCTGCCTAAAAGTACAAATTTCGAAAATTTCTTTTATGTTTTGCGTTTACACAGTCAGATGAATGCATGCACCGAATTTCCTGATTTCAGCTTCAGCGGTTTGGTTTTTATCCCTCTATTACAATTTAACCCCTTAAAAGTACGAATTTGGGAAAAATATTTTTATATTATGTACCTACTCAATTAGAAGAATGTACACATCGAATTTCGTGTTTCTAGCTGTTGTTGTTTGATAGGTACCTTTTTTATCCCTTTTTATCCCATTTCACCCCCTAAAAAATAACTTTATGGTGCGCTTTATTGTTAGAAAGGGAATGCGAATTCCAAATATGTAAGTAGACATATTCAAAACATATACTGAAATACAATAAATATTAGTGGTATTTTCAGTCCTTGTGAGTGAAAAATTTTTCTCTCTGGCCCGATTTCGCCCACTTTCAATCCCAACCGATCTACAACCATAAGACACATTTAGGGAAAATTTTGATGTTGAAAAGTCGCTGCGAAGCCACTTGAAAAGACTTTTGACATGGTCGACATCATGATCGTGGTAGTCTGCAGCCAAGTGATAAATGTCACCATGCCATTTGTAAATAAATTTGCATTCTATTAAATATAGATGCAAAATGGTCTTGAGCCAGGACAATATCCCAGTTCAAAAAAGGAAAATTTTAATTTCATTTCGTTCGGCAGCTAGCGTGCTTTCAACAGACAGGACATGGCTAAATCTTAGAAGTCTTCGAATTTTAGGATACAGAATATATATACTTTGTGAGGTCGCCGTCGAATATTTCAAGGTATTACAAACGGAATGACAAAGTGAATATACCCCCATCCTAAGGTGGAGGGTATAAATTATTATATTTTTGTTGTATGGAAAAAATTCCATTTAGGAAATTTTAACTAACTATTTTTTTGTAATCCAAATATCTCTTAAACTAACTGAGATACATGTACTACAGTGCATTTTTGGAGACATAACAGAAAACAAGAAGGTGATCCAAGAGATCTAAGATTTGCAAAACATTTGCATTTGCAAAAAAAAATGCATTTGCTCCGAGAATGCGAAATTTTGTCAAGATATATTTTTTCCGTTCAAAATATAAAGAATTATTTCCAAGAATCTATTTGGATCTACTATATGTGGTTAGAAGAACTTGCCAATCACTACCTAGTTTCAATGATCAACTAAATTTTGGAAAAATTTTGCAACGAGTTTATTCATGTACAAACTCAATACAAAATTACTATACGGCGCTCGTCAACTGAAGCTTCCAAAAGTAGTATTAATTCCAATGGGATTGGATCATACAACATTTTGGTTAAGTTAATGCAATGAATTATAGTAATCAATGACCAAGAACATGATCATTTAATGAAAAAAGCATCTATAATGTTCCCTTCAAATATAAAAGACATAAAAAATACTGTCTGAAATTGCTTAAATTATTGCTAATTTATAACCTTATAACATTTTCGTACTGTATAATGAAATGTTCTTGAAGTCCTTCACATTTTCTCAAGTACCAAATGACACGTAGAAATCTTAAATTATACTTGATTGCTCAAAGAAATATAAATATCAAAATAAAAATAATAAAAAACAAAAAAGCTCGAATTGGCAACATTTAATTTCCAATCCACTGCAAATCGCAAATGATCAATAATTTCCAATTTATCAATGGTTACCCATGCAGACGACAGTCGACGGGGCAATGTGCGATGACTGTGTATGACGACTGCACCGCTGCCATCTCTGGCGATCTTACAAATTGTAGGGGTTTTTCGACGATGATTGTTAAAACGTGACGTTAGATATCTAAAACTTCAAATCTTTTGTTTCAAAATACAATTTTCCATCGAACGTTTGTACGTTCGTTTCTTAGATGCCCGTACTGAAGTTGGAAATTACATGTTATGAAATTCATTTTATTTAGTCGATAATCAAATGTTACTCTTCGGGGATTGAATGAAAATCGCTTTGGCTGAGAAAGTCATTCAGTCGTCGCCGCTGTTCGCCAATAATCACTCGGTTACCGTTAAAATTGAAATGCAAACTTTTATGTTTTAAGTGGATCAGCGGCCAACAACGTCCGCAGACAGTTTTGCTGGGAGTTGAAATTTTGGTCGCATTCCATTTTGAATGGTTCCGAACATAATGGAGTGTCTGTCTGTCTATCTATCAATGCAGCCATTTCTGCCCAAACGAGCAACGATAATAACTGCGAAACGATGAAGGGTTGCCATGTCGTCGATTTATCAATGGCGAATGGGAAATTGTTGTTTGTTGAAAAGACACAATAATTCGTTTTGAATGTATTATTCCAATTGACGTATGAACATATGAAAATGCATAGGATCTACAAGAATTTCTTCGAAAGTATTGAAGAAAAATGAACCATAACGGTCCTACTTTTATTTAAAATGAACCGATAAATTCCATCATTGACACACCAGGAACACTCAGAGGAATTCTCAATAGTAACACGATAGATATTCAGGAATAACTATTAAAAACATATTTGGGAAATGACATATAAAAATCCCACAATTCCTAAAACGGGGGAAATAAATCCCAAAAATTTTATTTTTAGAAAAACGACTGTGATATTCAAAATCGGGTTTTTGGAATTAATTCTGTAACTTTCGAAGGGAAAGAGATATCTTCACAAAGTTTCACATGGCTAGAGCAGAGATGATTGGCAATTTTCAGCATCTCTAGTTACGTGTATAGGATCTCTAGCTAAAACAGGATCTCTTTTCATTTTTTCCCATGTGGGCATTGTATTTTTAACATTGCGATCTCATTATTAGCTCGATTTTATTAACAAAGTTAATTTGCAAACAAAATTTGAAATAATAGTAAGGAAAAATTACTTACTACAATTAGAAGTTATACGCTTCTAAAAACAAAAATTCCAAAAAGGCCCCTTTTTATCGCTTTTTCAAAAAAAAGTGAAACCATTATTTCATTTCTAAATTAGTTTTTGATCCTGCAGATGTAAATTTGTTTTATTTTTCTTGAAGAAGACATAACTTAGATGCGTTTGAACAAGTACTCTTCAAAAATTGCTAATTTTTTAATACAAACAAGTAAAATCGGCGTTAAGTTCGGCCAAGCCGAACTTTATATACCCTTCACCATGGATTGCATTCCACAGAAGATGTCGATTTTCGTAGAAGTGCAGTAATATTACAAGAAAATATAAATTCTTTAATATAGCCAAACCAAAACAAATACATATATTAAAAAAATAATTTTATAAATAAATATAATATATTAACTATTTCAAACCACTCTTATAAGGCAAGGCTACCAATACGTCAATTCAAAAAATAAATATTCTTGTATATATATTTTCAAAAAGCTTAAATACCATAAATATTGGCAGATAGTGGGTGCTTCAGTTGGTTATTTTTCCAATCTATTTTAATTCCAAAAGTACAGATTTTGAAAACCCATTATCAGACGTACTTAGTGGAAACTAACCTAACTATCAATCATTCTAGCTGTAGTCGTTTAGTTGGTACTATTTATATCCCCTTTTTCCCTTTTAATCCCTAGAAGTTAAAATTTCGAAAAATCCGTTTATTTTCCGTGTCATTTGGTTGGTACGCATTGTATCCCTTGAAAATACGAATTTGGGAAAAAACTTTTATTTGTCATGTCTACATAGTCAAAGTATGTCAAAGAATGTATACTCCAAGAATTTCATGACTCTAGCTGCGGTCATTTGGTTGGTACTATTTTTATCCCCTTTTTCCATTTTGACCCCAAAAAGTACGAATTTCGAAAAATCAGTTTATTTTCCGTGTCTACACAGTCACAGGAATGTATACTCCGAATTTCATGACTCTAGCTGCGGTCATTGGATTGGTACTATTTTTATCCCCTTTTTTCATTTTAACCCCACAAAGTACGAATGTTGAAAAATCCGTGTATTTTACTTGTCTATGCAGTCAGAGGAATTTATACACCGAATTTCATTAGTTTGGTTGGTACGATTTTTATCCCTCTATTCCCATTTTTCCCATTAAAAGTACGAATTTGGAAGAAATACTTTTATATTATGTATCTACTCAATTAGAGGAATGTACACACCGAATTTCGTGTTTCTAGCTGTTGTCGTTTAATATGTACCATTTTTATCACCTTTTTGTCCCATTTCAGCCCCTGCAAATAAGTATCACTTTATGGTGCGAGTTTTTGCTATAAGGGGGATGCGCATACCAAATATCAAGCAAATATAAACAGACATATTCAAAAAACATGTATTTAAGCTAAAATATTAGGAATTATTATGGGTATTTTTAGTCCTTGAGAGGGAAAAATGTTTCCCTTTTGGCCGATTTCTCCCCGTTTCAATCCCAACCGATCTACGACTATAATACGCATTTATGGAAAAATTTGAACGTTCTAGCTCCTTTCGTTCAGATGCTAGGATTACTTTTAACAGACGGACGGACGGACATGGCTAGATCGTCTTAGAATTTTATGACGATCAAGAATATATATACTTTATAGAGTCTCAGGTCGATATTTTAAGGTGTTGCAATCGGAATGACAAAGTTAGTATACCCCCATCCTGGAGGTGGAGGGTATAAAAATAGTTTGCTAAAATTCATAATCGCATATAATCCTTTAAAAAATATTTTTTACAGTATTTTAAACCCAATATTGCGTCACACCTGCGGTAAATAAAGAAAATGCAACTATTTTTATAGAAATGCTATGTTTAAATAAAACGCAAAATCCTTTTTGCTATTATTTTGGAGACATATTTTGTACATAATCCCAAAATTTCAATTTTGGTAGATTTTTACTCAATTTTCAATACGATTTTTTCTATCAAGAAGAATCGTTTTTATGATTTTTTTAGTTTTACGCGAACAGAGCACATAATGTGATGCAGTAATAGTTGTGTATTATATTTCATGTCAAGCGGTAGGTTTTTTCCAAAATACAAATAAACTATTTTTTTTGAGAAAAATACATACACAAACTTTCGATGTCAAAAATCGTACCGCTTGACATGGAATGACCCACATATAAGAAATCAATTCAACGTAAAGATAAATTTTATCCAAGGACATAGCTGCCAATATTATTTGTTCTCTTCTGAGTTTTATTATCCCCGTTTTAGGAATTGTGTGTTTTATAAAAAAGTTATCACAAAAATGGTTTTGAAAAAAAGAAATGAATTTACATTTGTGATACCTCATATAAAAATTCCTCAATACCTAAAATGGGGACGAAAAATCCCAAAGTTGTGATTTTTTGGAAAAATTATTGCCATTTATTATTTGAATATCAAAAATGTAATATTAAATAAATATTTAAATATATGATTTAAAATAATAATACTTTATTTCGTTTGTGGATCTGACAAAAAACAATTAAAAGTAATTTTTTTGAGAAAAACAATTTAGTGAACTTTCGGCTATCTTTGGAGGTGTGTAACTGCTGTTAATCTCCAACCTCTCCAAAAATATGATTTTTTTTGTAACTCAAATAATAAGAAGCGAGGCTCTTGTATTCAGGGTGGCGCAGAATGAGCTACATGGTTTAAATGGTTTATAAATTTTTATTTATGCGATTATTATATATATTTTTTAATACAGTATATTATTGGGGAATTGTTTGCAATTAGCTTTGAAAAATTATATCCTGCAAGTGATGTCCATATTCTGCTTCACACAATTTCGCGAAATTTCGGGTGTAATTCATTTTCATTCATCATTTCGAATGTTGGTTTTTAGTTGGAGTATGGTTCTTGGTTTTTTAACGTACACTCTTTCTTTCAAATATCCCCAAAGAAAACTGTCAGGAGCTAAGGAGCTAAATCTGGTGAACGTGGAGGCCAGTTAAAATCGCTTGTACGCGAAATAATGCGTTCGCCGAGTATGTCCATTAACAAAGCCATTGTGGCACCTGCAGTATGTGCTGTGGCTCCATCTTGTTGAAACCACAAATTTGGATGGTTTTCCATAGCTGGCCTAACAAAATTTTCAAACATCGTCCGATATGCACCACCGACAACACTTTCATTTTCAAAAAAATATGGGCCAATTATCCTTTCGGAGGATACACCGCACCAAACAGTACACTTAAGTGCGTGTGATTGTCGCTGATAAACTGCTCTTGGATTTTCATTACCAAATTGTGAATATTGTGAACTGTCACTGTTGGTTTGAAAAATAAAATTCTATAATTTTTGTATGTTGTTCGATCGTGTAATGATTCATAATGAATTCCCCAAGCCTCCTTCACCAAATGCTGAAAAAACAAAGAAATAATAATAATTAAAAATGTTATAAAGAATTCAAACCATGTAGCTCATTCTGCGCCGCCCTGTACATTCCACAGGGGCTGTCGATTTTCGTAAAAGTGCAGTAACATTACAGCAAAATTTTACATTTTTTAAATATAGCATAAGCAAAACAAATAAAACTATTGAAAAAAAATATAAATAAATATAAATTATATTATTTTAAATATATAACTTAAATTATTTTAAACGATTCTTATAAGGCAAGGCTTATAATATGTTTATACTAGTTATATCGAAATTATACTTCAAGTAAATTCAAAAAGAAAAAAAAGGCAGCAATCTTCAGAAAAGCTTTAATACCTAAATTTGGAAAAACTTTTTATTTTTTTTTCGAGTCTACGAAGGAATGTTTACTCCGAATTTCATGATTTCTAGCTGAGGCTATTTGGTTGGTAATTTTTTTATCCCCTTTTTCCATTTTAAATAAATACTGTAAAATATAAGGGATTATTATGGGTATTTTTAGTCCTTGTGAGGGAAAACTTTTTCCCATTGGGCCGATTTATCCCAGATTCAATCCCAACCGATCTACCACTATAAGACGTCTTTATGTAAAATTTGGACGTCCTAGCTCCATTCGTTTAGATGCTAGCGCGCTTTTAACAGACGGACGGACATGGCTAGATAGTCTTAGAATTTTATGACGATCAAGAATATATATACTTTATAGGGTCTCAGGTCGATATTTCAAGGTGTTACAAACGGAATGACAAAGTTAGTATACCCCCATACTGGAGGTGAAGGGTATACAACTTTGTGCTTCGGTGTAAAAATATTTTTCAATTGACTCAAACATAAAACATTGCATAGCTCAGAACGGATAAAGTGTGACTTAGACCACTATCATTCTAACTGACACATATATACTTTATAGGGTCTCAGTTCGATATTACAAGTTGTTACAATAGGAATGACAAATTTAGTATATTCCCATCCTGGAGGTGGAGGGTATAATAACAAATGTTAATATCGTACATACATTAGAAAATATTATACACAGTCCTCTGTGATATCAACGTTTTCGTCCACTCCAAACTAAAGGCGATTCCTCCAGCGGTAGTTACACAACCAACTCCTGGTGAGGTCAACTCAATTATAGAAAAACCTGTTCTAGAACTTATGAAGTAGGAACCGAACAAATATTGGCAAGTGAACATTCGATGTCCTTGGAAATACATTTTGATGGTGAGGATACACCATCATCCATGCCTCACAATTATGCTTGCTGCACTGCAATTGGCAATCCTACGTGTCTGTCGACGGCATGGCCGCGGTGTCATTTCAGTACCAACATTTATATTGTAATTGACTACAAAATGTTGCCGTTGGCTCAAACTTATGCCGTCAACGTTTGAGACAATTGTACATACATTAAAGTGCCCCCATCCTCCCTAGTCCAGCGTTCGTCCAACAGTGGTGGTGGTGGAGCCACCTCACCTCGCCATGCCATCGGCAACGGCAGCATTTATGTGCAGCAATTTAATTGTTTTTATTGTACACTCCACTCCAATCGAGTCGATTCGACTCCACTCCATTCAATTCATGTTAAGCTGAATTGATAGCCCACTATGACGACTGGCGATGATGGCTATGGCGATGATGACGGCATTGTGGCAATGTGGTGGTAGTTGTTCTTTATTTCTTGGCTAACCATTCCTCCTCCCTCCCCACCGAACAATCCTGGCCGGCATTTGCCACAATTTTATTGGTTGCATTTACTTAAAATTGTATTGATTTCGTTCGTTCGTCGTCGTTTTGGACTGGCCTGGTCCGCTCGCTATGAGTTTATGTGTGGATGTGTAACAGTGTCTGTGAAAAGTGTTCGTCGTCTGTGATTGCAAATTGCGCCAATATTGTGTCGTCGTAGTTGCCTTCGCATTTCAGCTTTCCAGAGAGGGAGACCAATAATTCAAGACAAATGGCTAAAATGCTTTATGTGCTTGCAGACACACTAGCATGGCCAAGATACAGGACAGGACAGGATGATGGAACGGACGGTCGGTTGGACAATTGCTCGCGTACACACTCATACTCTGGCATTATTGTTTTCCTTTGGGGGGTCTTTATTCATTTTGAAGTTGTTTTCCATTTCCATTTTCATATTGATCTTGTTTATGGTGTTGTTGTTGTTGTTTTATTTTTAGTTATGGCGTTTATGCTGTTTATGTCCATTATGGCTGCCTTGCAGTCACATTTTTGCGTTCGCCATCTACTCCCTGGTCTCCATGGAATGCCAATTATAGTCTTTCTGTGATTTACGTATTTGCCTCAGAGAGGGGTTGGGGTAGTGGGGCTGTCTACATAATATCAGCAAGAAAAATAAATATAAAACCTGTATACGAATCTTAAATAAAGTCAAAAACATAAATTACAGAGTTTTGTTTTTAATCAAAAGGATGGATGCGCTATTGTCATGCCGTTCAACTGAGGAACACTCTACAATGTAATTATTTCGTACAGACCTCGTCATATGCAGGTCTGGTGCTTAGACAAATAAACATTTATGGGTAATTTAACCTTCGGAAAAATAGGAGATCAATAACAAAACAAGCAAAGCGGACATTTCACAGTTGAGAAAAATTATAATTTCAAAAGGGAATTATTTGTATACCAATCACCACAGGATGTGGATATACAAAGATTGTCATTCCGTTTGCAACACATTGAAATATCGAGACTACAACAAGTAAGGAAGGGCTAAAGTCGGGCGAGGCCGATTATAATACAAATCGGGGAAAAAGTGATATCGGAATCGATTTTGTGTGGGAGTTTTATACCGACTCACATTCGCCATAGATGTTTCTAGTTTGAATATAAGCTACTGTGTCCAATTTGAAGAAAATCTGTTAAAATATCAGGATTCTAGAGCGGAAAAAGCCAAGTCGAGAGTAAAGTTTGTATATCTAAATCTGAACCGATCTGACCTATATTCGCCATATTTCCCATATTCGGGGCAAGTGAGTGAAATATGTGGTTTCTAGAGCGCAAAAAATTAAATGGGTAACGAAATTTGTATGGGAGCTATACCTAAATCTGAACCGATATTGCCCAATTTCACCACAGATCTTTCTAGTTCAAATATAAGGTTTTGTGCCAAATTTGAAGCAAATCTGTTAAAATATCAGGATTCTAGAGCGGAAAAAGCCAAGTCGAGAGTAAAGTTTGTATATCTAAATCTGAACCGATCTGACCTATATTCGCCATATTTCCCATATTCGGGGCAAGTGAGTGAAATATGTGGTTTCTAGAGCGCAAAAAATTAAATGGAGAATAAAATTTGTATGGGAGCTATATCAAAATCTGAACAGATCTGGCCAATTTTACCACAGTAGTTTGTAGTTGAATTATAAAATACTATGCTAAATTTAAAAAAAAATCGAGTAGAATGTGTGGTTTCTAGAGCAGAAAAAGTCAAATCGGCAGTGACAATTGTATGGATGCTATATCTAAATCTGAACCGATTTACTTCAAATTAAATAGGGTTCGTTCTTGAGCTGCAAAACTCACTTGTGCCAATTTTTGTTTGGTTAGTTTAATCGTCCAACTGAAGTGGCTATTCGGGCTATTGTGACTAAATTTTGCACCAAATTTACATTCTTGGACATTAAACCTCCAACACGCTTACGTAGAGTGCGAACTGAAGAAAATATCGCAGCTGTATCGGCCAGTGTTAATGATGACCATCAATTATAGATTCATCGCCGTTCGCAGCAATTGGGCCTCTGTTACTCAAAAACGTGGAAATGCCAAAATTGGACTAAGAGGATGGACCATTTGAGGCGCAGTCAACGTCAACATTTGCATGAAATAATCTTCAACCATTAAATATATGGACCGTACTATCGATTCAAATAAATATTTCATGCATTTTTCTGAATTTTATGTGTTTTTTTTAACTTTCCTATAGCTTTTAAAAAATCACCCTTTATAAACCATTCGATGACATATCGGAAACATGCAGAATATATAATTACCAAATAATATGCATAAATAAATATGGAAAATATGCAAAAATCGAAGGTCTAATAATTATCTCAGAATATTTCGATTCCAAATTCTATTGCTTCTTTCTACATCAGGAATTTCAGCTGTGTCACTTGAAGACTGTCGAAAAGTACTCAGGTTTCGATGAATGTGCATGTTTACGAAACTCCAACGAGCAATAATTCAAAGATCTGATATGGTCATAGATATGATTCGGAGTATGGCGCATAATAAGTCTTTGGTGGTTGTGCAATGATTTCGTTCGATGGTTATTTTGGCTTTATTTTACGCAGCCGACGAACTAAAGTATATTTTGTGAAAGCACGCCAAGACACTGAAATTACTTACGCTGAAATCGTAGTGATGTCCATTTGTTCACCATTGACGGCATGTGCTGTCAGAAGTTTAATTATAAGTGATCTCTGCCAAAAAAGCTGGACACTATGTCCTGACTCTTCTTTTACATCAATCCACTTACAATAATTGCATTTTTAAGAGCAAGACTACAGTTTCCAGAAAATCGTCAACATCTTTTGGGTTTTGAATCAAAAATCGTTAGGCGTCATTTTCACCAATTCTCTAAAAAAAATGACTTCTGCCAACACACAATCATTAGTTGAAATCTGATCATTTTGCAATGACACATACATCTTTGATCGCATAGATTTTGATTTTGACAACGACTCTCTCACATAGTTAAATAAATTACACTTGCACTTCCTTCATCGGGAATTGCGGCAATGTTGTTGAAAGAGAAGTCGAGCAATTAATTTAGCATCCAATTTGGCCTTGGATATGCAAATTAACAACGTTCCAACGTGCAACCTTTCGAAGAAATTTGCGAGGACTAAGGTGAAAAGCAGCAGTGAAAATTTATCTATAGAATGAATATACGATTGCTTACGAAAAGTCGTTGAAGGCATTAGACCGAGCGTTGTAACAATTCAAATTTTTTGGCGATTTTAACCAAACACTGCCACCCCATCCGGCAAACTAAAGACTTGCAGGAAAATTGCAGGAAATTGTCAATGGAAAGTCATTGTTGACGTTTCTGCATTATATTCCCTCATCGATTTTTCCAGTTCACTGCATTAAAAACGTACTCATTCGAAACATTGTTCAAGATCCAGATGAGCAAACATTTCTAGCAGTATACTGAATTCATCACGCACGTTAATTTTTTCCATGGGCATAATCCGAATTGAATGGCATGGCCGTATCCTTAAAATGTATATCTATGACATCAACCCTTGATGCTTAAAATGATCACTTAGAAATAAATGTTTCTCATTTCAAGAGCTTATCAAAACTTCAGACTAAAATCACAATTAAAGTTTTTAAAATATCGTCAGGAAAGTTTCTGTCGGGTCAGCTAGTTTTATAATATAACTCTTATTCTCAGCTTCAAAAAATAAAAAACTCATTCCATTCAACCATCAATGTTCTTCCCGATTTGACACTTTAAAGAATTTTATTCAAATTTGCCACAACACGCTGTATTTTATCTGAACCGCGCTGTCTGTCTATCTGCTATCTGCCTGGTCGGATTTTTGTCCTAGATTCATCTCAAGAGACACATCTCTCTTGGATGAGAAAAAAGCGATCTTAAAATATAGGGTGGGCCATGTAATATTTTAAATTTGAAGCACCGATTATTTTGACTTTGAACGAATATTCACTTTGTCATTCCGTTTGTAACACCTTAAAATATTCATCGGAGACCCCATTAAGTATATATATTCTGGGTCGTGGTAAAATTCTAAGACGATCTAGCCATGTCCGTTAGGGCGTACCTCAAAAAAAAAGTTCGCCGTACACCTTCGAATATGAAGTATTATTGAAAGGTAGTTTCAAAAAAAAAAATTTTATTTTTTTATGCCGAACGTAGGGGTCGCGCTTTTACATTTTTCTATATAACTTGTATTTATAAACGGATTTTAAAGTGTGATACATCGATGTTTTTGTCTCGACGAGGCCGATTTTTTTGTCTTTGAAGTCATTGAGCTCAAGCACCCCCTTCTGGTACTTACCCATCATTTCTCAGTTGCTACTACCCTAATGTACCACTCTAATAATCGAAAATTAAAGCTCGCATAAAATCATGAATCATGTTTGAGCTCAATGACTTCAAAGACAAAAAAATCGGACAAAAACATCGATGTATCACACTTTAAAATCCGTTTATAAATGCAGAAGTTATATAGAAAAATGTAAAAGCGCGACCCCTACGTTCGGCATAAAAAAATAAAAAAAATTTTTTTGAAACTACCTTTCAATAATACTTCATATTCGAAGGTGTACGGCGAACTTTTTTTTTTTTACTTGTAACCTGGTACGCTCTAATGTCCGTCTGTCTGTCTGTCTGTTGAAAGCACGATAGCGGCCGAAAGAAATGAGCTAGGAGGTTCAAGGTTTTTCCTAAATGTGTCTTATGGTTGCAGATCGGCTGGGATTGTAAGTGGGCGAAATCGGCACAGAGGGAAAAATTTTTCCCTCACAAGGACTGAAAATACCCCTAATATTTAGAGTATTTCAGCATGTTTTTTGAACATAATAGCTTGTATTTACTTGATATTTGCAATTCGCATCCCCTTTATAGCATAAAAGGGCACCATAGAGTGATTTTTATTTGTAGGGGGCGAAATGGGACGAAAAGGGATACAAATAGTACCTATTAAACGACAGCAGATAGAAACACGAAATTTGGCGTGTACATTAGGGCGTACCTCAAAAAAAAAGTTCGCCGTACACCTTCAAATATGAAGTATTATTGAAAGGTAGTTTCAAAAAAAATTTTTTTATTTTTTTATGCCGAACGTAGGGGTCGCGCTTTTACATTTTTCTATATAACTTCTGCATTTATAAACAGATTTTAAAGTGTGATACATCGATGTTTTTATCTCGACGAGGCCGATTTTTTTGTCTTTGAAGTCATTGAGCTCAAGCACCCCCTTCTGGTACTTACCCACCATATCTCAGTTGCTACTACCCTAATGTACCACTCTAATATCAGAAAATTAAAGCTCGCATAAAATCATGAAACTCTTCCTAAGGAAGTATGTCGATTTTCCCAGCAGAAAAAGTGTTAAACTAGTTTTTTTCTTATTTTACCGAGAGCATTGCATGTATTTATAAGTTGTTCTTTGAATCTTCGATGTTTACAGTCGGTTGTCAAAGTGTAATACATATATTGGTGTTTTTGGCCCATGCGTTGCTCATCGGTGACCGCCATAGCTGATTCATGCACAACATGAGCAAAACTACTTTGTCACATTGTTTCCCTATTGCAAATCGTTTTACCTGTGAAGTAACGGTCTATATTTTATTGTAACAATAGAAGAAATTAGTTCAGTAATAAGGCGTTGGTGGCTCAACAAAGCATTATTAAATATTTAAATTTCCATTATACAACGATAAAAAAACTAAAAAAATGTCTTTTACGATCAGTGCATTAAACAACACTATGTTACCGACTAAGTACGATGTTATTAATTATTTCTTGTATCTGCGGCATAACACTAATCCCAATAGAAAATTGAGTGCTTTTAAACAAGAAGCTTTCAGAAGCATTACCCTTTTATGGGAGCGGGCAGGCATTCCAATTATATCGGTATCAGGTGTTCGTAAACGGTTGGATAAACTTCTAGACGATTACTATAAATTGGTTAAAAGTCCATTGAAATGCAATGTAAATGAGTGGAATAAATTGTTCTCAATTTCGCGTTGTAAGTGTGGCATAGAAAGAAATGTTCCATGCAGTTGCACCGCCTCTGATAAAATCCCAGACGATGCGAAAGACTTTTTCATCGATCAATGGGGTCCACGGCTGATGACTTTGGATAATGTTTATCATATGATGTCGATGAAAAATTGCGGTGTTCAAACGTGCTCAATTGTTGCACCATCAAAAGCGGTATATACCGAGTTCAACAGTATTGGGTATCAACCAGGCAGCGATGAAGAGCTAGAATTTGAAGAAAATGTTGGCGATTCCTCAGAGAAGATTAAAACAACATTTACGGTGGCGGACATTTCTTTGCGTAATTTTAGTTCGGCTTTGGATCGCAGCGATACTTCAGTTCGCTACGGTGCCTTGCTTGCGACCATGTTAATAAAAGATTTAAAATTGTCTATTGCCCCAAAAGCCAAAGAAGAGTTATCTGCAGAAACAGCCGAAAATATATGTCAGTTCTTTGAAGGGCTTATCATCAATAAAAATAAAATATTTCGAGAACGTGCGAAGTTCCGTAAGGAAGCAAAAGCGGCGGCCAAATGCCATCAATTATTAAAGTGTATCTCTTTCGATGGCAAGAAAGAGCCAACTTTGAAAAAAGTAACCGAGGCAAATGTGACGCGAAATATTGTTTTAAATGAAGAACACATCACCATTGTAAAAGAGCCTGATTCCAAATTCATTGGTTATGCTACGCCCACTGATAGCTCTGCTTTGGGGATCCAGAGGAGCATCGTGGATTACTTGAGTCGTGAAAACTTCAATTTGGATGACTTAGTTGCCATAAGTTGCGATGGAACTGCTACCAACACTGGGTACAAAAGTGGAGTCATTGTGAGAATGGAACGCCATTTACAGAGACCGCTGCAGTGGTTCGTGTGCCTTTTCCACTTCAACGAGTTACCATTTAATGCGCTGTTAAGATCATTGCTTGGAAAACAGAAAGGACCTGGAATCTGGCCCGGAAGTATCGGAGAAGGCATTCAAAATTGCATACACTACCCTGTAAGTTTAATATATTAATAGTGTTTCGTGTCCGTGTGTTCCGTATACTTTACTTGTGAGCATTTTATTAATTAATAATTCGCATATTTTGTTGCTTATTCCGTTTGGTCAGGTCAAACAAAATTTCGAACGCATTACAATGGGAGAAATGCCAGCGAACATAGATGGGTGGAATATTCGAGGCGACCAACTTTACTTGTATCGTATGGTTCGAGCCGTTCATACCGGAGAATGCGATGAAAAATTAGCCAGCGAGAAGCCCGGCGCTATTTGCAAAGCGCGCTGGCTAACAACAGCCTCTCGAATTCTGCGCTTTTATATGACGTGTACGCAACCCTCGATGGTATTGAGAAAACTGGCTCAGTTCGTTGTGAAAGTGTATGCACCATTCTGGTTTCTTGTAAAAAGCCAACCACTGGCAATTCACGGAAGTCGGAATGTTTTCCTTTATATATGTTGGATTCGTCAGTTGCCAAAAGATATTCAAGAGGTCATCCTGAAAATATTTTGTTATCGATGATAACAGACCCAGATCAACTAGTGCGTTCAGATGCCTATGATAAGATTTTATCAGCCCGCAATGAAGCCACGGGAAGCATTCGACAAATGTTCGGTCCACCAGTTCATAATTTTATCAATTTTGATAGTGACTCATATTTCAATATGATCGATTGGAAACAATTTGAATTGACTGAGCCGCCATGCTTGCAGTTTTTTTCGCAAGAACAGTTAGAAGCATTCCAATTTTCAGAAGAAATTATCGATTTACCAGGTTAGCACAAGAAAAACTTAATTTGATTGCTTTCTTTGCTGAACTCATTTATTTTCACAGATTATCCATGCCATTCTCAAAACACCGAGCGTTTTGTTCATGTTGTGCATGAATCAGCTATGGCGGTCACCGATGAGCAACGCATGGGCCACATCTTTTCTAAACTTGAGAGCCGCCAAAAATACACCCAACTTGAATCGCGTCGAAATATGGTTGATTAAAATTTTAATTGTACCTTAATTTTTATATTTATTGTTCTAAGAATTGATATATGATGCGTAAATAGTAGAAGGGGGTTGTTGAGGTCAACGACTTTAAAAACTGAAAACCTGTTATGTGCGGGACAAAAACACCAATATATGTATTACACTTTGACAACCGACTGTAAACATCGAAGATACAAAGAACAACTTATAAATACATGCAATGCTCTCGGTAAAATAAGAAAAAAAATAGTTTAACACTTTTTCTGCTGGGAAAATCGACATACTTCCTTAGGAAGAGTTTCATGATTTTATGCGAGCTTTAATTTTCTGATATTAGAGTGGTACATTAGGGTAGTAGCAACTGAGATATGATGGGTAAGTACCAGAAGGGGGTGCTTGAGCTCAATGACTTCAAAGACAAAAAAATCGGCCTCGTCGAGACAAAAACATCGATGTATCACACTTTAAAATCCGTTTATAAATGCAGAAGTTATATAGAAAAATGTAAAAGCGCGACCCCTACGTTCGGCATAAAAAAATAAAAAAAATTTTTTTGAAACTACCTTTCAATAATACTTCATATTCGAAGGTGTACGGCGAACTTTTTTTTTTTACTTGTAACCTGGTACGCTCTAGTGTACATACCTCTAATAGAGTAGATATAGAAGTATTTTTTTCTAAATTTGTACTTTTAAGGGGTTAAATGGGGATAGAGGGATAAAAATAGTACCGTTTGGTTGGTCCTCTGCACCTAGAATAATGAAATTCGATGTATATATTCCTCTGATTGCGTACACACATAAAATAGAGGAAATTTTTGAAATTCGTACTTCTAGGGTGTAAAATGGAAAAAGGGGATAAAAATTGTACCAAACAAATGGATGCAGCTAGAACCATGAAATTCGCGGTATACATTCCTCTGACTGAGTGACACGAAAAAAAACGTTTTTCCAAATTCGTACTTTCAAGGGATTCAATGGGAGCAGAGGGATAAAAATGGTACCAACTAAAAGGCTACAGCTAGAATGATGAAATTTTCGAAAGTCGTACTTTTAAGGAGTAAAATGCGAAAAAGGGGATAAAAAGGGTACCAACAAAATGGCCGCGGATAGTATCGTGGAATTGGGTATATACATTCCTCTGAGTGCATAGCCACGTAAAATATTTTTTTTCCAAATTCGTATATTATTTTGTTGCTTTTACGACAAAAAAATGGTAGAATCATGAGAGATAAGGTATTTTCAAAATTTATACTTTTGAATTTAAAATAGATGGAAATACAACCAACCAAAGGACTGCAGCTGAAAATACACTCTCTATCCCCCAACATTTGGGGTATTTATGATTGCTGCCTTATATTTACCTTATGAATTGAAGTATTATTTCCATTATATATACATAGTATAAAAATATTCATACATTTGAAATTTGTAGCGGACATTCCTCTTGTAGCTTGGAAGCACCACAAAGAAAATAAATGTTTTAGCGGACGAAATGGGACAAAAATGTATAAAATATGGTACCAATTATACGACAACAACTAGAATCATGAAATTCGGTGTGTACATCCCTCTAATTGCATAAACACGTAAAATAGAGGGATTTTTCTAAATTCGTACTTTTAAGGGATATTATTTGAAAAGAGGGATAAAAATTGGACCTTCCAAACCGCTGAAGTTGATATCATGAAATTCGGTGTATATATTCTGTGTGTATTCGAAACAAAAAGTTTTTTTTTCCAAATTTGTACATTTGGGCGGAGAATGGGGCGAGTGGGGATATCTTTAAAATTTGTACTTTTCTTATCAAAATAATACAGTCACTTTGTCTGTATCCTAATGGCGACTGACAATCGCCTAATATTTAGACATGTTCACTTTCACAATTACAACATTGTATTTATTTATAGTAGTAGATTTTAAACAGTGCGCATAAGTATACATTATAGTTTGAAATAGTAATCAAATATAGTAATACTGTTGAATGCACTCCGTGATGGAGGGTATATAAGATTTGGCCCGACCGAACTTAACGCCTTCTTACTTGTTATTTTTATTTTCAGGTTTATGTCTGACATTTGCAGAGAAACCACACGTGACTATTGAGAAGCCAATACATCCACAACGAGTCACTGTTTGGTGTGGATTTTGGGATGTACTGAAAAATTGGGTTGATCGGATGAGGAACTGCCGAGATAGTCATATGCATGATATTGTGTTCCATTATTAAATGACAAATGAAAGGTTGAACTTTCCAATAAAACTAGAAATTTGAAAAAAAAATCAGCACTTTTTTATAGCCGATTCTAATTTAAAATTTTAAATAGTTCAACCTATACATAGAAAAACTTTCTGGATCCTCTTCTGTCAAGGCCAAGTATGGACAAAAATGATTTGTTTACACCCAGATCATAATGTCCATTTTTGTTGGCCACAATCCACAGCCTTCGCAGACCTTGAAAATTTACATATTATTCAATTAAGTACTTCCATCAGATAAATTTTAATCATTTACTTAAAATTACATTTTCATTTTGTTAAGCTAAAACGATTTTTCACTGTAAACTATCGATAAAGAAGAAACAACAACAAAAAACAATCCGCGAAGATTGAGTAACAGACCGCACACTTCATGTTCGATACATAACACCAATTGCTACTGGCCTTTGGTGTTCGCTGTTCGATGTTCTGGCCACAAGCAAACAGATGCAGATGCACCGAAATGTGTGACATTATCTGCAAACCAGGAGTACGACAATCTCATGTAATATATTCATCATTAATTCGTTGTTTTTGTGGCAGTAGCCTTACCAGTCAATGGTTGTGGTTCAAGGAATTCTTGCGGATGTATGACAATCCGACATACTATCCCCCACACAATAAACAGAGTTCGTCCAACCGTCCGTCCATCCGACTGTCTGTTTGGCTGGCAAGAAGCTTTAAGCCAGCCACCGTTATCATAATGAAAAATTATACTTTACTGTGAAAATTATTAATGGCTCTTTGGCTAAAACAAACTAATTTTAAATGCAGGCGTACCAAAGATTTGGCAGTGTATGAGAGTGTGTGTGAGATGATCAATGATCAGAAGTGCCACGAGGATGGCACAGGATGTCTAGTAAGCCTAGGATGGATTGCGAAATACAAATCGAGAATATTTCCAATGATTCCCATATTGACCAAATACGTTAGAAAAACTGCTCGATTTCTCCAAAATTTCTGTTTGTTACAAAAAGTTATTAGCTCTGTTGGTTATTAGCTCTGTTTGATTCATTTAGCGAATCTAGAGCCCCCAGTCATCGTTTATCCTCATCCATTTTAGCAGAAATATTAAAAATTAAATTAACTTTACCAGATAAATCATTCCCGCATTATCTTTAGATCTGGATATTATTTATGAAAATTTCGCAACAATTATATCAAATTTTGAATACTAAATATTTCTGAAAATGATTTCAGACAAAACGAGAAAAAAAACGTTCATCATCATCGGCACGCTGAGATCTTCTGCGCCAATCAATCATCCATTATGATTGATATTAACACATTTGCTTTCACAACCGGCAGCATCGCTGGGGGAAAGAATACAATTCCCTCCTTCAACGTCCTAATCTCTCCTTTAGTTCATCTTTTATTGTGTTTATTTTTGTTGTTGCTGTTGTTGTTGCTATTATTGTTCTGCTCTGGTGTACTTCATAAAATGAATGATTGAAAAGTAAGTTTTTCAAGATCTGACATCACACTCGCCCCAACACAATAGCCGTTGGTAGGAAGCATTCCTTTGCTCTTTTGGAAGCATCTATGGGGGATTCTGCATCATCATCATCATTGCCACCGCCAAAAACGAAACATCCTCATAGTCATCATGATCATTTTTGCAACAGTTCGAATGAGTTTGTATAGTTGCTTTTACTGATGATCCTATAAAAGATGTCGCACCCAAACGGCCAAAAGAGCCTGCCCGTCTGCCAGTCTGTAGGTTGGTTGGTAGGTAGGTATGTTTATAAATGACAGACAGCTTGGCTTATGCCAGAGATCATCGAACATTAGCCATATTCAACAGAAATCAGATTTCTGCATTCTTTTGTATACAAAGCGGTCGCTTCAAAAGGCTTTTGTTCAAAAGCTTCTGACTCTGGTAAACTCTGCATTTGTGTGCCCTACCGCCCCAAATCGTTGCACAGGGTATTATGGTATTATTTGTAACACCGCAGGGGTGGGATATAGGCTGAACATCTTAAAATCAATTTCTGAGTCGATTTATCTATAGCCAAGAAAAAATCATCAAAATCAAAGAGTATAGATATATGTTTTTTGCCTTCAAGTACCTCCCACACAATTGCCCCTATCTTATGTAAACTTAAATTCTATAACTTCTATACCGGCATACAAATGAATTTCTGGTTCGGCCCTAAATAATATAAGAGATTTTAAAAATCCCAGGCAAATGATTGGAATTTTGATTCTGAGAGTGAGGGTATATATAAGTCGGTTTAACCAACTGATACTTACATACTTGATTTAATTTAGAAACTGTGGCAACCCTGTAACTCTGCAATTCTCCATATTTTGAAGAAGATGGTTCAATCCAGTCCAGTATCCTTTAATGTGTGAAAGATTTTTTGTCTAATAAAAAATATTTAAAAGTTAAAAAATATCCGTTGCAAACTTTTACATTTTTACTTCTTCATAATATTTTCTTATCAGACAAATTAAAAAAAAATATTTTAATTTAATATTTGTTTCAGTGTAAATAGCTACATTTATGCTGTCAAATAAAATGAATAAAAAAATGTTGGAAACAAATTTTTGGGGTTTTGTCACTAAATGTTTTCCAATAAAAACAAGTAAGGAAAGGCTAAAGTCGGGCGGGGCCGACTATATAATACTCTACAGCACTCCCTGCGTATGTACCTCGCTTTGCTTACTAAACCCATTTATTTCATGGGAGCAATTTGATGTAGTTCATATAAATTATACAGTATAAATTACACTGTGCAACATTTTTGAAGTCATTTCAAAATAACCATATACGGACACCGCTACATGATAAAAGACCAAAAAAAAAAAGACCCGTGTTTTTTTGTTTCCCCCAAAGTCATGCACTTTTTTTTTTTATGGGCCCCCAGAGATTTGAGGCCTCGGTGTAATTTTTGGAAAAAAGTGATCATATTCTCAGGCTCATATCTTGCAAACCGTTCGGAATTTTTATTTACTCTCTGAGGCAAAGTTCTAGCTCTTGTCATAAAGAACAAAAATTGTGAACATATAAAATCAAAAAAACTTCATCTTCAAGGTCAAAATCGCAAAAAACTTAAAAAAATTCGATTTTTTTAACCTTTTTTCCCCTGTTCAGGTCCATAGGTAGCAAACCGCTGAAAATTCAGGGAAACAATCAAATACAAAAATGTACCTAAGATCTCAATAAACAACTTTCTAGAACATATGAACTTCCTAGGAATTATTCTTAACACCGGTTAGGTAGCGCTTAGGTAGCGCTTAGGTAGCGCTTAGGTAGCGCTTAGGTAGCCGCAAAATTGAAAAATTTCCCAAAAATTTCACTGTGCAACATTTTTGAAGTCATTTCAAAATAACCATATACGGACACCGCTACATGATAAAAGACCAAAAAAAAAAAAGACCCGTGTTTTTTTTTCCCCCAAAGTCATGCACTTTTTTTTATGGGCCCCCAGAGATTTGAGGCCTCGGTGTAATTTTTGGAAAAAAGTGATCATATTCTCAGGCTCATATCTTGCAAACCGTTCGGAATTTTGATTTACTCTCTGAGGCAAAGTTCTAGCTCTTGTCATAAAGAACAAAAATTGTGAACATATAAAACCAAAAAAACTTCATCTTCAAGGTCAAAATCGCAAAAAAACTTAAAAAAAATTAAAAACCTTTTCTCCCCTGTTCAGGTCCATAGGTAGCAAACCGTTGAAAATTCAGGGAAACAATCAACTACAATTTTTGTTCTTTATGACAAGAGCTAGAACTTTGCCTCAGAGAGTAAATCAAAATTCCGAACGGTTTGCAAGATATGAGCCTGAGAATATGATCACTTTTTTCCAAAAATTACACCGAGGCCTCAAATCTCTGGGGGCCCATAAAAAAAAGTGCATGACTTTGGGGGAAACAAAAAAACACGGGTCTTTTTTTTTTGGTCTTTTATCATGTAGCGGTGTCCGTATATGGTTATTTTGAAATGACTTCAAAAATGTTGCACAGTGAAATTTTTGGGAAATTTTTCAATTTTGCGGCTACCTAAGCGCTACCTAAGCGCTACCTAAACGGTGTTAAGAATAATTCCTAGGAAGTTCATATGTTCTAGAAAGTTGTTTAATGAGATCTTAGGTACATTTTTGTATTTGATTGTTTCCCTGAATTTTCAGCGGTTTGCTACCTATGGACCTGAACAGGGGAAAAAAGGTTAAAAAAAATCGAATTTTTTTAAGTTTTTTGCGATTTTGACCTTGAAGATGAAGTTTTTTTGATTTTATATGTTCACAATTTTTGTTCTTTATGACAAGAGCTAGAACTTTGCCTCAGAGAGTAAATCAAAATTCCGAACGGTTTGCAAGATATGAGCCTGAGAATATGATCACTTTTTTCCAAAAATTACACCGAGGCCTCAAATCTCTGGGGGCCCATAAAAAAAAAGTGCATGACTTTGGGGGAAACAAAAAAACACGGGTCTTTTTTTTTTTGGTCTTTTATCATGTAGCGGTGTCCGTATATGGTTATTTTTTTTCGTGTTGCACTGTGTTATACTATAAAATAATTTTTAGTCATATTTAACGAATATGGTTAATAATATGGTAATTGATCCAAATATCCGACAGACAAATACAAATTATACAGTAGTAATAGGATGAATCGGAACGACATTTCAAAAGGGGGCCTATAACTACATTTTGGGCCTGGTCCAAAACATGGGCCTATATATTTCTCATTCACGGTAGGTATTCCTGGTTAAAAAGTACCATGATCTGCAAAATTTGAAGAAGATCCGATGTAAGATGTAGTTTCTAGAGCTGTAATAGATCAGAATGGGACCCCATTTGGGTTATACCAAAGTATGGACACATGGGCATCTCCCAAACAAGTAAGGAAATTCTAAAGACGGACGGACTTTCTATCTCATTACAATTCAATTTGGTAAACAAGTGAAATCGGGAAGGATTTTTGCATCCTGTAAATGTATGTGTTTGACAAAAAATGTTAAATCGGAAAGGACATTTGTATGGTGGTATATTGAAACCTGGAACGATGTGACCCGCTTTCACCATGTATGTTTATTGGTGAAATATAATATATAAAGTTTGGCCAAAATCGGTTAAACATTCGGGAGAAACATTTGTATGAGTGCGATATCTAAATCCGATCTTACCCACTTTCACCATAGGTTGGATTATAAGATATTGTGCCAATTTTAAAGAAAAACGGGTACAATAAGTGGATTTTAGAGCGGAAAACGTCAAATCGGGAGCGACATTTGTATGTGGGCTATATCTAAATCTGTACCGATCATACCCACTTTCAGCATAGGCGTTTCTAGTTAGATTATAAGATGTTGTGCCAAATTTAAAGAAAATCGGGTGCAAGATGTGGTTTCTAGAGCGGAGGGAGTGACATTTGTTTGGGTCTATATCTAAATCTGAACCAATCTTACCCAGTTTCAGCATAGGTGTTTCTAGTTCGATTATAAAAAGTTGTGCCAAATTTAAAGAAAATCGGGTACAATATGTGGTTTCTAAAGCGGAAAAAGTGAAATCGGGAGCGACATTTGTATGGGGGCTATATCTAAATCTGAACCGATCTTACCCAATTTTTGCATACGTGTTTCTAGTTGGATTATAAGATGTTATGCCAATTTTAAAGAAAATCGGGTACAATATGTGGTTTCTAAAGCGGAAAAAGTGAAATAGGGAGCGACATTTGTATGGGGGCTATATCTAAACCTGAACCGATCTTACCCAATTTCAGCATAGGTGTTTCTAGTTGGATTATAAGATGCTGTACCAAATGTAAAGAAAATCGGGTACAATATGTGGTTTCTAAAGTGTAAAATGTCAAATGGGGAGTGACATTTGTATGGGAGCTATATCTAAATCTGAACCGATTTCCTCCAAATTCAATACCGATGGTCCTTGGCCAGAAAAAATACCTTCTGCGAAGTTTCATGACAATCGGACAACAATTGCGACCTGTAGAGTGCGAACAAGCTTAGATGGACAGCAGACGGACGGACGGACGGACAGACAGACATCGTTAAATCGACTCAGCTGGTGATTCTAAGCCGATCGGTATACTTAAAGGTGGGTCTAGCTCGATTATTAGTATAAGAATTCTGCATTATTTTCTTTCCTTAAGTCTTATACAATTTCTGCCACACTAATATGAATTTACTAAATTGTAAGAATTTCTGAAGTAAAAATTATTACCACTGTTTCTAGTAAATGAAAAATACGAATATACTCTGGCTCTGACTTTGAAATATGGAATGTGTACTGATAATTAGCTAATTTTTTTCTCTTAAACCTCTCATGCCCGAATTTTCTTTTTAATAATAAAATATATAAAATTAAAAAAAAAATATATATATATATATATATATATATATATATATATATATATATATAAAGAGTGATTTTTTTGAGGTTAGGATTTTCATGCATTAGTATTTGACAGATCACGTGGGATTTCAGACATGGTGTCAAAGAGAAAGATGCTCAGTATGCTTTGACATTTCATCGTGAATAGACTTACTAACGAGCAACGATTGCAAATCATTGAATTTTATTACAGAAATTTATGGCAGAAAATCCGCTTTTTTATCGACAAATTTTGTTCAGCGATGAGGCTCATTTCTGGTTGAATGGCTACGTAAATAAACAAAATTGCCGCATTTGGAGTGAAGAGCAACCAGAAGCCGTTCAAGAACTGCCCATGCATCCCGAAAAATGCACTGTTTGGTGTGGTTTGTACGCTGGTGGAATCATTGGACCGTATTTTTTCAAAGATGCTGTTGGACGCAACGTTACGGTGAATGGCGATCGCTATCGTTCGATGCTAACAAACTTTTTGTTGCCAAAAATGGAAGAACTGAACTTGGTTGACATGTGGTTTCAACAAGATGGCGCTACATGCCACACAGCCCGCATGAGGGAAAACTTCGGAGAACAATTCATCTCAAGAAATGGACCGGTAAGTTGGCCACCAAGATCATGCGATTTGACGCCTTTAGACTATTTTTTGTGGGGCTACGTCAAGTCTAAAGTCTACAGAAATAAGCCAGCAACTATTCTAGCTTTGGAAGACAACATTTCCGAAGAAATTCGGGCTATTCCGGCCGAAATGCTCGAAAACGTTGCCCAAAATTGGACTTTCCGAATGGACCACCTAAGACGCAGCCGCGGTCAACATATAAATGAAATTATCTTCAAAAAGTAAATGTCATGGACCAATCTAACGTTTCAAATAAAGAACCGATGAGATTTTGCAAATTTTATGCGTTTTTTTTAAAAAAAAGTTATCAAGCTCTTAAAAAATCACCCTTTATATATATATATATATATATATATATATATATATATATATATATATATATATAATTAATAAATATATAAAATTTACTATGATTTTTGATGAAGTATGGGTCAAAATATGATTTCTATAGAGTTTTGGCATAGCATAATAAACATAAATAGCAAAAACATTAATTTTTTTACTCGATGGAGTCCAATAAAAATAAGAAGAAATTCTAAACAATTTGAATTACAAGAACAACTCGAATAATTGATATTTGAGACTTCACTCATGGTTTCACCGAATTTGTACACAAAAAAAGAACATTCATTAATTCTGTTAGATATGTGCTTTTAATGATTTTATAGGAAATTTTAACTATCGAGAATTTATACTACAAGGATGGCACAATTAAGTGGGAAAACTCCTTAAAAATGCTCCCTTGGTTTTTACAGTATGTCCGAGTCGACCTAACCAATGGAATGCTCGGAATGCTATATGGATATGTTCATATATCAGCTTCAGTTCTTGCATCATAATGCATAATATCATTTATATTGTTGCATTCTCCTCAGATTCATATGAGTTGATCAGCATCATCAGCTGAACAGCAGTGGCAGTAGCATCATCATTATCATCCTCCTCATCATCATCGGCAGCTACAAGCAGAGCCCGAATGAATGGATGGATGGATCTGTAGAATTTCTGTTGGATTAGGTTCATTTGTTAAATTTCCTGCCACTGCCTAACTCTCTGACTAACTGACTGCCTCAATAAATGAATGCGTTACATTCCACATAAAATGTGATGGTGTTGTTCATCGTCGTCGTCGTCTTTTGGCATTTTTCGGCACCGCTTCAGGAGCAGCAGCAGCCAGCTTGACACAAAGTTTCATTTATCATTTTTTTTTTCGCTGCGCCGCATACAATTTACAGATAAACTTTGTAAAGGCATTAAGTTGCTGATTGTTTTGTGGCTACTGACACTTGCATTGTTTGTTGGCTGGTTGCCAGTTGGGAGTCAATGTTACGGCGGCTACCTCGGAGGCAACGCAACCTTAACGCGCCTTAAGAACTTTATTGGCAGCCACGAAATCGAGATGCCACCAGTTCTATGACATGTTCCATGTTATTAATGAAAACATATATATGATTTAAGTATGGACATTTGTATGAAGGTAGGTTTTTTATTAAGGGTCATACCTGGATTCCCTTCAGGACCAATGTGCATCTATTTTTAATAGAATACAAATTTATTTGCAAATGTTATGTAGTCCTAGTTGAAATACAATATGATATAATCGATATTTTTGGAAAAATATAAAAATAAAATATATGAAAATATGACGTAGACGCCAGCTAAGAAAGGGTTGTACGAATTTTGTACTTTTAGGGGGTAAAATGGGATAAAAAGGGATAAACATCGAACCTTCGTCCTGACTAACCGGCATTTGCTAGAAACATGAAATTCGGTGTGTTGGTTGCACTGACAATGCAGACGAGCTACAAACAGGGATTTTTCGAAATTCGTACTTTTAAAGGAGGAAAAAGGCAAAAAGGGATAAAAATTGTACCAATTTAAGTAATGCAGCTATATTCGTGAAAGTCGCTTTTTACATTTCTCTGTCAACGTAGACTTGCAACATAAATGGATTTTTCGAAATTAGTACTTTTAAGGGGTGAACGGAAAAAAGGGATAAAAATGGTACCAACTAAAGTACTACAGCTAGAATCGCGAAATTTGGTATGAAAATTCCTCTCACAATATAAATTCCGCAATGCAAATTCATTTCTAAAGTTGTTACCAACTAGATTATTGCACCTAGAATTATGTAGTTTGATATGTAAATTTCTCTGACCATTTAAAGAGTGATTTTTTTGAGGTTAGGATTTTCATGCATTAGTATTTGACAGATCACGTGGGATTTCAGACATGGTGTCAAAGAGAAAGATGCTCAGTATGCTTTGACATTTCATCATGAATCGTCTTACAAACGAACAACGCTTGCAAATTATTGAATTTTATTATCAAAATGCGTGCTCTGTTAAGAAAGTTCATTGCGCGCTTCCATTTTATGGTCAGTTTAATCGACCCACTGAAGCGGCTATTCGGGCTATTGTGACTAAATTTCGCACCAAATTTACATTGTTGGACATTAAACCACCAACACGCTTACGTAGAGTGCGAACTGAAGAAAATATCGCAGCTGTATCGGCCAGTGTTAATGATGACCACCAATTTTCGATTCGTCGCCGTTCGCACCAATTGGGTCTCTGTTACTCAAAAACGTGGAAATGCCAAAATTGGACTAAGCGGATGGACCACCTAAGACGCAGCCGCGGTCAACATTTAAATGAAATTATCTTCAAAAAGTAAATATCATGGACCAATCTAACGTTTCAAATAAAGAACCGATGAGATTTTGCAAATTTTATGCGTTTTTTAAAAAAAAAAAGTTATCAAGCTCTTAAAAAATCACCCTTTAGAAGCGCAGTAAAATTGGATTTTTTCGAAATTTGTTCTTTAAGGTGTGCGCGGGACAAAAAGGGATAAAAAAGACACCAATTGAAATATTGCAGATATAGTCGTGACATTTGGTGATAAATTGATTTTTTGGAATTTGAACTTTTATGGAGTGAGCGGGATAAAAAGGTACATCATATAAGAGCAATATAAATGCATTTTTAAGGGTTGAGTGGGAAAGAATTGATAGAAATGGTACCAACTAATGTACTGCAGCTAGAATCATGAAATTTGGTATGTAAATTCCTCTGACCACGTATAAGTGCAGTAAAATTGAATTTCTCGAAATTTGCGTCTTTAAGTGGTGCGCGTGATAAAGGGACAAAAATTGTGTACAGCTCTTCAATTACGTAAACGCGGAACATAAATAGATATTTCAAAATGTGTACTTATCAGCAGAATGCTGGTCGATAAGATATAAACGTGGTACCATATAAAGTACATGTTTTTACGGTAGAGGCGAGAACACATGTTATTTACACCGAAAGAATTATCGTCATACTATTTATGATTTTGTCTTAACCTCAGTGGAAATGTTCATTAAAAAGTCGCCAAAGAACACTTCATAAAATGTATGAAACATGTTTCATAAAGCACAAATCAATGAAAAGTGTTATAGAATTTATGAAACATTTCTTAGAAACTATGAAATGCAGTTCTTCTTTCTATGAACTTTTGTCATATTACAAGTACATTGTTTTCCATGGTATGATTCATGAATAGATTTTGTAAATGAAACTTCATTAATTTTATGAAAAAGTTTCATAAATATTAATAATTTATACTGAAGCATCCAATATAATCAAAACAGCAAAAAATAGGTCAGACTTGTTGACTAACCAATCAACAACACCATCATTGCGAGAGTCTGCAATTTTACCATTGGCGTAGAACGGGTGGTCCTGGGGGATAAGCCCAACGCCCAGAATTTTAAATTAGTATAATTCTTAATACTTATTTTTTTCAGTTTTGGAAAAAGTAAAAATTATTGTCAAAACAAAACAAGTAAGGAAAGGCTAAATTCGGGCGGGGCCGACTATATGATACACTCCACTTTCTATCCGAACACAATTCCATTCGGTAAAAAAGTGAAAACAGGAAGGCTTTTTGTATGTTTCCTAATCATAGGCTAATATGACCTGACCCAATTTGTCAATTCGAGAGGAATATTTGTATCGGGGCTATATCCAAACATGGAATGAAGTGACTAACTTTCACAATAAGTTTTTTCAGTCAAATCGGGAGCTATATGTAAATCTGAACCGATCTGGCCCATTTTCACCGTGGGTGTTTCTAGTTGAAATAAAACATATTTTGCAAGTTTTGAAGAAGATCTGTTAAAATATGTGGTTTATTGAGTCGAAAAAGTGAAATCGGGAGTGAAATTTGTGAGGGAGCTATATATAAATCTGAAACGATTTGACCTATATTCACCATGGGTGTTCTTGTAAAAGTATAACATATTTTGCCAAATTTGAAGAAGATCTGTAAAAATATGTGGTTTCTAGGCCAGAAAAAGTTAATTCGAGGGCGAAATTTGAATGGGAGCTATATACAAATTTGAACCGATTTGACCTATTTCACCGTAGATGTTCCTAGTTTAAATATAAGATGTTTTGCCAAATCTGAAGACAATCTGATACAATATGTGGTTTCTAGAGCGGAAAATGTCAAATCGGGAGCGAAATTTGTATGGGAGCTATATATAAATCTGAACCGATCTAACACATTTTCACCACAGGTGTTTCTAGTTGAAATATAAGATGTTTAGCCAATTTTGAAGAAAATCTTTTGTAATATGTGGTACAAAGAGTAAAAAGAGTCAAATCGGGTATTTATTAGGTGTATTGTCAGGCGTCATACGGAAGATAAATTTCCCCCATTTGCCATTTCTGGAGTTACAGAAAACAAAAATTTTCAAAAAATTGTTTAAATAATCTAAATATTACGGGGTATTTTCAGTCCTTGTTAAGGAAAACATTTTCCCTCTGTGCCGATTTCGCCCACTTTCAATCCCAAGCGATCTGCAACCATAACCATAAGACACATTTACGGAAAATTTCAACCTCCTAGATCATTTTGTTCGGAAGCTAGCGTGCTTTCAACAGACAGACGGATATGGATAGATCGTCTTAGAACCGACGAATATTTCAAGGTGTCATATATACCCCATCCTGGAGGTGGAGGGTATAAAAAGGTTGGATTTAATTAAGTTGTTTCATAATTTTTTTATAATTTCGCAAATATGAGCTACAGCCGCTGCCAAATTATTATTGCATTGTTGTTTATTTACCAAAATTTTATTAAAAATATAATTGTCAAAACATAGTCATGTGCAAACACCCCTAATGTTTCAAATCTGGGGTACAGTGTTAAATTAGGACTGTTTCTTTATGCCGGGATAACAAAAACGTTAATAGTTAATTTTTTGCTCAAAATAAAAAAAATATTTGTTTACATTGTCGCCAACTACAATATAAATACAGTGAAAGCACTGCTTGCGGACATCTCCCTTGTGCGGACAATTTTTTTTCGAAGGCCCATTCTATAGGTCCATTCCGCTCTACTAAACGGACATCTCCACTTTGCGGGCAAAAACTTCTCCGACGGTGAGTGTCCGCTTATGAGAGCTTTCACAAATTTTCAAAAAAAAATATTTTGTGTTGACTTTTTGGACTTAGCCTCGATAACCACAAATTTGACTTGCACTGGATAATTATCCAGGCTAATTTTTAACATAAAATTATCAGAAATTTTAGTTTATTCGTTTGCATTTTTTTGGTCTGTAATCAATATTTGATTTGAACTGGGATATTGTCCAAATGAGCGTTGGCACGGCAGAAGTATTGCTGGGTAACTATACCTGCATATACACATACTTACATATGCAACTCAATGAGATGCTTGTAAGATGGCATGTGTGCTTTATTACTTGGTGCGATTTTTTAAACGCAAATTCGGCAAGTGAGTTGTGATTCTCGTTCGTTTGTGAGAATCATCTCCTTATAGAGGCCGGGTTTGATGTTGAAAAGTCGCTGCGAAGCCACCTGAATGAAACCTTTAGACAGGGTGGAAATCATGATAGTGGTAGTCTGCAGCCAAGTAATAAAGTCACCATGCCATTTGTAAATAAATTTGCATTCTATTAAATATAGAAGCAAAATGATCTTGAGCCAGGACAATATCCCAGTTCAAATCAAATATTGATTACAGACCAAAAAAATGCAAACGAATAAACTAAAACAAATGAGCGTTGGCACGGCAGAAGTATTGCTGGGTAACTATACCTGCATATACACATACTTACATATGCAACTCAATGAGATGCTTGTAAGATGGCATGTGTGCTTTATTACTTGGTGCGATTTTTTAAACGCAAATTCGGCAAGTGAGTTGTGATTCTCGTTCGTTTGTGAGAATCATCTCCTTATAGAGGCCGGGTTTGATGTTGAAAAGTCGCTGCGAAGCCACCTGAATGAAACCTTTAGACAGGGTGGAAATCATGATAGTGGTAGTCTGCAGCCAAGTAATAAAGTCACCATGCCATTTGTAAATAAATTTGCATTCTATTAAATATAGAAGCAAAATGGTCTTGAGCCAGGACAATATCCCAGTTCAAATCAAATTATCAGAAATTATTATTATTATAATTTTCAAATTTTGTTTTCTTACACACATTGATATTTCTGTTGACGGAAATTAAAAAAAATATTTTTATTATTTTGAGTGAAACTTTAATATTTTGTTTAGATTTTTGTTATCGCAGGTTAAGTATCCAGCCTTAAAGAAAAACAGCCTTATTATCCTACACACAAATTGTGGGGGAGGTGCTATAGCCATCTGCAGTAGAATATCCCTCCTACGCTAATGGTACATTCTTATGTCAGAGTTGATAGTATTCAACCGAATATAGTGGACACACTAAAAATGTAGCTGCCAGTTATGAAACTTTTCATAAAAGCTTTAAAATCCTTCATTATATTTATGAAGACATTTCATAACACAAATATTTTATCAGTTATGAGATATTTCATAATCTTTAAGAATTATTTCTTTAATACAATGAAATCTTTCTTTGATTTTATTTTAACAATTTTGATTTATGAAAAAATTGTATGAAACATTTCATTTTATTTATGATTCTATATTTTTCATACATATTAAGAAAAAAATCACTAAATTTATGAAAAACCTTTTATAATGCTTCATAAATATTACGAAGGAAAATTCTTCCAGTGTAGTGTGCTTATTGGTTAGTCAACAAATCAGACCTTTTGTGCTTTTTTGTACATATTGGAAACTTCAGTATAAATTATTACTATTTATAAAAATCGTTCATAAATTTAATGAAGTTTCTTCATAAAATCTATGAAAATTTTCATATGTCCTATTATGAAAAATAATGAACTTGTATGACAAAAGTTCATCGGATGAAGTACTGCATTTCATAGTTTCTAAGAAATGTTTCATAAATTCTATGACACTTTTCATTGATATGTTCTTTATGAAACATGTTTCATCATTTTATGAAATGTGTCTTTGGCGACTTTTTAATGAAATTTTATATTAATATCATGATGATAATTCTTTCAGTGTAGTATCAACTATATATTCCCAGGGACTAGGGATTTGGCGAATGCGGCAACAATAATTCATCTATTTTCATTTGAGTTTCAAGTTAAACATATGTGAGATTATAAGTTGCCATCAATCATGGCTCCACTCTAGCCGCCAACGTTTTCAATTCCGTTTATACTTTTACCGCTCACAATTTATTGGGCGGTTCTTTCCATGTCACAAAAGGCTATTATCACCGTAAATTGTTCTAATCAGTAGGCAATGAAAGAAAAAACGCATTTTTGCCACTGCGGCCATTTGAAACGCACTTTGATCATGACATCTATCTTACTTGGCATTCATACTATTGCTATACTCCGTCTCTTCCTACCTTGACCTTACCAAATGCTATGGATTTTTTTTGCAACTCTACTAGCTAAACGAAATCGCTCACGCATAACGACGTTTGTAAACCCTTTTTGCGCTTTTAAGGCATATTAATTTATGTCCGAAAGACACAAACTGACTCGGAGGGGGAAATGTCTCTATTATGCAAATGCACATAGCTTTTCTGAGAAATTACGCTAAATGCACCGAGAGAAATTGTAGGTAGTGCGAAGATACACATGCCTGATCTACAACTAGCCTTCGTGTCATCTATTTTTCCCAGTGTATGCGAATGTCATGGATACGCGAAACCGAAAGAGTTATTGCGTGCCACGCAACACTCAAATAATGCGTAATTGCTTTGCGTTGCGGCTTTTTTGTGCTGTCTGCGCAATAGACCGAAACGCATATAATTTTTCTGACATTAAAAAACTATTTATGGTTAATAGTTGGATGTTATTTGGTCTGTTGGTTGGCTAACTGGCATACGCACAATAGCGACATCTGCTAAGGGGTTTCCGCTGGCCCACAAAGATCATTCATTAATTCCAATTGCATCAGCGATATGTGGTAACTTTCGTATGACATAAAAAGGGCTTTTTCAATAGTACTGCTACAAACTAATCCACTAAAGTCTGTCAAATGATGTTCGTTAATTTAGTTGCTTTAAAAATAAGAAAATTACAATAATAAGCACAAACTGATAGCTTCACAGTGGTCGAAATATACAATTTAGCGACATTAAATTCGTAATTGCATATTTACAAAACCTAATGCTTATATTCGACTATAAAATAAGTAAAGACGTATATTCTACACAATTTTTATTTATTTTAGTATTTCACGAAAACGGCTCATGACAAACATTTGTTTTTAATCAGAATCGGAGCTATCAGATCCAACATTGCCTTATTGAAGATTTGGCTCCGAAAGCAAAATTAACACATTCCTATCTACTTGTATGCTGTTTCGGGAGTAGCTAGAAGGTCGTTTAGATAGCGAGGATATTAGAGGATCAGAAGAAAACAGAAGTGATTGCATTAAATCTTCCATAGTGTTTTTCCTTGATTTTTTCGTGTGTGATTCTGTCTAAAATTCCTTAAATCCTTGTTTCGAGATTCCTGCGCTTCTTCTGGCATCATGCCAATAGAAGAGAGACATTACTTATAATATCAGCACCGTGAATTAATATTTTATGGACGGAAGATGGCATATAGAACCACGGATATAGGTCCACAAAGATTACCACTGTTTGCCAGCAATATATTTTAAAAACAAGTGTATTAACTGCATATCCGCAAGCCATGATTCGTAAAATAATACTGAATCTACTGATTATTTCCTCACTGACACCAGTTAAAAGCGCTGCCAATGTTGGTTGTTGAAAAAATCTTCTAGCTGTATTTCCCGACCCAGGCTTAGGAATGTCAATTAATAAAGACATTTCATTCCTTAGCTTTTCTTTTATGTCCAATTTAGTTTTCTGTACAACAGATTTATCTAAGCTACAAGTAGTTTTATTTACAAGATCTGTACCTTTATTTAATTGGATTTTCGGCGTACATTCTATAAACTCCTTTGAAGGTCGCCCAAGACTAGTATTATTTGTAGGCTCAATAAATATAATATCATCATCCAGCCCATATTGCGTTCTTCAAAATTTAATAACCTTCTGTTGCAGGCCTTCCATAGCTTGGGATTGAAAATCGGCGAAATCAGCACAGAGGGAAAAATTTGTTTTTGGACACGAACCAAAAACTACTTTTTTTTTTTAAGTTTACACTAATAAGGTGTTAAATTGGACAAAAAGAGATAAAAAGGTACCAATTCAACTACAACAGCTAGAAACACGCTATTCTGTTTGTACCTACATCTACTTGAGTAGACTTGTAAAATATATGGATATTTAGAAATATTCACAATTAAGGGGGTAAAATGGGAAAGGGATAAAAATAGTTCCTACTAAATGGCTTGCGTAGACTTGTAAAATATATGGATATTTCGAAATAAGCACAATTAAGGGGGTAAAAATTAAAAAAAAAATGAAATTCGGTGAACACATCTTTCTGGCTATGTAGTCGCGAAAAATCTTGAGAGATCTTGTAAAATAAATTTATATTTCGATATATATATGCTACCAACCAAACGGATGTAACTAGAAAATAGAAATTCGGGGTACTAGAGTTGGGATAGTGCACGAGTTTTCGATATCGATATGCTAGAACCCCTAACGTGACGTTCGAAAAAAAATCATGGGGGTTGTGGGGTGAGCGCATGTGGGTGCTCATCGGTGTCAAATGTAGGTGAAAAGGGATAAAAATACCCAAAAAGTTCCAAAACTGCCTCAGAGTCTCGGCCAATGGGGATAAATGCAAGACCGACCCCCATACATTTTCCCTCCCCAACAGCTTTTTCGAACACACATACCTACTCCTTAAGGGGCTGCCATACAAAACATAAATTTTAATACAATTTTCTCCCACCGCTCTTAGTGGCCCTAGAAGGCAACTACTGGACTCAAAGGTATGACCGACCCTAATATTTTTTCAACCCCCCTACCTACTTTCTATCTTCAACCCTTTGATGATCCCCATACGAATACATTTTTAATGAAAGCAAAGCCGAAAAATGCGATAATGTAAGAACAACCCCATTCATTTTCCCTCCGTGACATTTTTTCCGTTCACACTTACCCCAAAATATTCAGGATCCTGCTATATTCGAACTAGAAACGGCTAACGTAAAAGTGTTTTGATATTGCCCCCCTAAAAATGTACCTCCGATTTACACTATTTCTGCTCACATTTTTCATCAGATCATGAACTAATTTCCCACAGCATATTACATTTAGAGTAAAACAAGTAAGGAAAGGATAAAGTCGGGCGGGGCCGACTATATGATACACTCCACTTTCTATCGGAATACAATTCAATTCAGTAAAAAAGTGAAAACGGGAAAAATTTGAGTATGTTTCCTAATCACAGGCTAATATGACCTGGTCCATCTTGTCAAATCGAGAAAAATATTTGTATTGGGGATATATCCAAACATGGAATGAAGTGACTAAATTTCACAATAAGTTCTTCCAGTTGAAGTATAACGTGTTATGCTCAATTTTAAGAAATTCTCTGAAAATACGCGGTTTCGGGGGGAACGATATATGAGAGCTATATGTAAATCTGAACCGATGTGACCCATTTTCACCATAGGTGTTTCCAGTTGAAATATAAGGTTTTTTGTGAATTTTGAAGAAAATCTGTTAAAATGTGTGGATTCTGGAGCGGAAAAATTCAAATTGGGAGCGAAATTTGTATGGGAGCTATATATAAATTTGAACCGATCTAACACATTTTTACCACAGGTATTTTTAGTCGAAATATAAGGTGTTTTGCAAATTTAGAGGAAAATCTGTTAAAATATGTGGATTCTAAAGAGGAAAAATTAAAATTGGGAACGAAATGTGTATGGGAGCTATATATAAATCTGAACCGATCTAACACATATTTACCACAGGTGTTGCCAGTTGAAATATACGGTGTTTTGCGAATTTAGAGGTAAATCTGTTAAAATATGTGGACAAATATAATAAAAGGAAAAATTAAAATTGGGAACGAAATTTGTGTGGGAGCTATATATAAATCTGAACCGATCTAACACATTTTTACCACCGGTGTTTCCACTTGAAATATAAGGTGTTTTGCGAATTTTGAGGAAACTCTGTTAAAATATGTGGATTCTAGAGAGGAAAAATTCAAATTTGGAACGAAGTTTGTATGGGAGCTATATATAAATCTGAACCGATCTAACATGTTTTTAACACAAGTGTTTCTAGTTGAAATATAAGGTGTTTTGCGAATTTTGAAGAAAATCTGTTAAAATATGTGGATTCTAGAGAGGAAAAATTCAAATTGAGAACGAAATTTGTATGGGAGCTATATATAAATCTGAATCGATCTAACACATTTTTACCACAGGTGTTTCTAGTTGACCCATAAGATGTTTTGCGAATTTTGAAGAATTTGTTAAAATATGTGGTATCTAGAGTGAAATGGGTCAAATCGGGAGTGAAATTCATATGGGGGCTATATCTAAATCTGAACCGATTTTCTTGAAATTAAATAGCGTTCGTCCTTGTCCCGAAAATCTTTGTTGTGCAAAGTTTCGTTTGGTTCTGACTACAATTGCGACCTGTATCGTGATTACAACAATAGTTGGACAGACGGACAGACAGATGGACAGACGGACGGACAGACAGACGGACGTTGCTAAATCGACTCAGTGATTCTAAGCCGATCGGTACAATTAACAATGGGTCTATCTCCTTCCTTTTGGGTGTTACAAACAAATGCACAAAGACATAATACTCTCGTGGAGTGTATAAAAACCTAATAGTCGATCAATATGGATCCACATTTTAATGTAGCGGCCTTACAAATAGGTCCCCATTTACTATTTTAAATCACATTTTGCATCAGAAGTTGATTAAATTTTCCAGATCATGTTCAAGATCAACTAGGAATTCCTACTATGAAAATCATAAATGAAATGTCAAGAAAATGGAGATGACATACAAGGAATGCTCTCGCTGTGATAAAATAAAAAATAACAAAAATTTCAATATTTTTTGCAAAAAAATATTTAGTAAAAAACTTCAACGTTACAGGGTTGCCACAGGTTGAAAAAATTGAATTCCTCATTAGCCAACAATGCATTCCCATATTTATTTCTTATGGAGCTTAATAAAATTTGGTGTGGACTCGCCAAAAAATAAACCCACCCTATTTCATGTACATACTTCACATTTTTATTAGGCTGTTCAAATGATCCTATAGTAAAGGTGAAAAATTAAATTAATGTAATTTTAATAAATATTTTATGAAGAAACCTGATAGATATGAATAAAGTTTCTTATTTTTATGCAAAATATTATAAAATATAAGTATTTTCAGTAGTTCACTGGAAGGTTTCGTTAAACATATGATTGAATGACATTTTCACTGAGATTATGGCAAAATCGTAAATATTACGATATTTGTTTTTTCAGCGTACTTCGTAGGATGAGACTGAGATGGCTTAATTTAGAATACATTTTCTATTTTGTTTATAATAAATTATAATGGTTTATGAAATATTTTCCAAACTCATGTTTCAAATTTCATTAACATTAAATACAAAAAGGTCAAATAGTCCACATCTGTCAAGGGTCGAAGGTCCATCATTCCTACTGTCAAACCCTTTTGCAAACCCTGACTGATCACTTGACAGGTCAGACATAACAAGACAAAACGCACTTCTGACTTGTAACTCTCTCTCGCTCTGTCGTTGTGTTTCTCTGATTGGTATATACTTTACAAATTGCCAGCTTCCGTTTCAGTTGAAACACTCACCCAGATGACAGTAAACGTTTAAAAGCGCTTTGTTCTACACCGCAAACATGACATATCGTAGGAAAGACCGGCGACTTGTAATTTTCCAAAACACTCAACCATTAAATTGTTAGGGCTAAGACAGAGATACTGTGTTGGAATGCGAGGGAGAGAGGGGAAATAGACACGCATTGCGTTTTCTTCGAGATTTTAAGGTTCAGCATCGGCAGTGGCAGTTTTCAGTTCAGAGATTAATTTCAAAATCGAACAATTTCGGGGATAAATCGCTTCTTTGACGCCCTAATTTCTGTGATTGTATGTGGTCAAAATGTGAACTCAGGGTGACTGTTCCTCCAGCAGTCAGTCTGCCGATGGTATGTGGCGCCATGCTGATTTACAAGCAACAAAAAAAAAAGAAAAGGGAATACAACGATCGACCGGAAATCTTTGTGTCTTAAACATTTAATTGCGGCCTGTGTGATCTCTGGCGTTTTCTAAACGTTTCTTACATATTTTGTTGTGTTTTCGAAATTACTCGCACAACAAAAGATCAATACCACCAAATACACCAAACCTTATTATTAGTGATGCTGCTGCTCATGTTGGTCTTGTAAGGGACTTTTAAATAATTGCTGGTCATTTATTTTTTGTTAACAATTTTCTCCCCGCTTTACATCTCTGCAGACTATGGTAGCCCGGCAGCCATCCAGCCAGCCATGGTTTGTTGAGATTTCTGACTTAGAAAAGTGCTCTTTAATTGGGTCATTTTATTTGTTCCCATTTCGAGTTGAGGAAACTTTTGTAGCACCTCATTAAAATTGTTTCCATTGTGGCTTTGGTAATTACAGCCCAACCAGCCTCCATCGTCCATGTTTTTCAGCGCTGGCCAGCGTCATTATATACGAATGGAGGGAAAAAATGCCTTAAATGGCTTAAAAACGTTTTCGTTTACGTTGGGAGTTGCTTTATTAACCAATAACAACAGTTCCCGGTTCATGATTTTTTCTCTCTCTACTTTGTTGCTTGGAGAAACACTACAAATTATTTCCAGGCAATATGCAAAATACCAAATGAGTAAGGTGACCAGGTATGTGGTTGACTGAATAAAGATTTGTGAAATTTCAGTATGAAAAGTCGTTTTCAAAGTTTCATTGATGGAAGCCAAAACGTTACTGAAAACAATGATGAAGAAGAAACCTATATGTTTTTTTTAAATTAATCAAACCGCTCCAGGAATTATTTATGTTTAATTTAAAATTCACAGGCCGCCGAACAAGTTCACGACCATATTTTCTTCATCATTCGTTGCGCATGTTTTCCAATTCGCCAGTGTCACAAGTACAATTATGCGCCTATGGAACAAAAATTTTGTCGAAGAGCTATACATAACATTTGTTGATGTATTTTACTTTCTAAAGTCGAAAAAAGATATTAAATTTTTTTATTGGGTACCATTTTTAACAATTTTTTACAAAAATTCCAATTTTCGCCATTGGTACTCATTATACCCTCCACCTCCAGGATGGGGGTATACTAACTTTGTCATTCCGTTTGTAACACCTTGAAATATCGACCTGAGACCCTATAAAGTATATATATATTTTTCATCGTCATAAAATTCTAAGACGATCTAGCCACGTCCGTCCGTCTGTTGAAAGCAACGAAAAGAGCCAGAGGTCCAAATTTTGCATAAATACGTCTTATAGTTGTAGGTCAGTTGGGATTGAAACTGGGCGAAATCGGCCCAAAGGGAAAACATTTTCCCTCACAAGGACTAAAAATACCCATAATAATCCCTAATATTTTAGAGTATTTAGGCATGTTTTTTCAATATGTCTGCTTGTACTTACTTGATATTGGGTATGCGCATTCCCCATATAACAAAAACTCGCACCATAAAGTGATTCTTATTCGTAGGGGGTGAAATTGGGCAAAAAGGGATAAAAATGGTACACATTAAACGACAACATTCCTCTATTTGAGTAGATACATAATATAAAAGTATTTTTTCCAAATTCGTACTTTTAAGGGAAAAAATGGGAATAGAGGGATAAAAATGGTACCAACCAACCGGTTGCATAGACACGTAAAATAAACGGATTTTTCGAAATTCGTACTTTTTGGGGTTAACATGGAAAAAGGGGATAAAATTAGTACCAACCAAATGAAATGGTTGAACAGTACCAAAAAATGAAATTCGTTGTATACATTCCTCTGATTGCATAGACACGTGAAAAAAATAATTTTTCGAAATTCGTACTTTTTGGGGTTAAAATGGAAAAAGGGGATAAAAATAGTACCAACTAAATGACCGCAGCTAGAGTCATGAAATTCGGAGTTCCTCTGACTGCGTAGAGACGGAAAATAAAAGGTTTTTTCCAAATTCGTACTTTCAAGGGATACAATGGGTACAGAGGGATAAAAATAATACCAACTAAACGACTACAGCTAGAATGATGAAATTCGGTGTGTACATCCCTCTAATTGCGTAGAAACGTAAAATAAAGAGGTATTATAAAGTCATACTCTTCATCCGACAAAATAAAAATATTTTTCCAAATTTGTACTTTTTACTTTTACGTCAGATAATGGATTTTCAAAAGTTGTACTTTTAGAATTAAAATAGAATGAAAAAAACAACCAACTGTAGCACCCACTATCTACCAATATTTATGATAATGAAGCTTTTTGAAAATATAAATATAAGAATATATATATTTTGGATTGACTTGAAGTATTATTTTGATATGTAAACATTTTGGTAGCCTTGCCTGATAAGCGTGGTTTGAAATAATAAAAATATTATATTTGTTTATAAAATTATTTTTTCAATATTTGTTTTTGTTTGGCTATATTAAAGAAATTATATTTTCCTGTAATATTACTGCACTTCTACGAAAATCGACACTCTCAGTAGACTGCAATCAATGGTGGAGGGTATATAAAGTTCGGCCCGGCCGAATTTAACGCCTTTTTTACTTGTTTTGTATATATAAGTCCGATAACATCTATGGATGCACTTATATGTTCAATTGTTTACCTTCAATTGAACATATAAGTGTTGAGATCATCATCTAAAAATTGAGATTTTTTTCGAAAAAAAAACTTTTTTCCATCAAAATTAAAAAACATGTAAAGTGGCGTTATGTTCGTCGGAACCGAATCTTACATACCCTACACTACGGAGTGTATTCCACAGTATTGCCGGCAGATGAGGGGCTTCCTAAAATTGAGTAAATTCATACTTGTGTATGAAGGTTTTTAGTAAGAAAATTATTAAGATTTTTTTAGTGTGGAAAAAAATCCATTTAGGAAATTTTAACTAAAAATGTTCGTATTCGTAAAAGTTAAGTTAATGTGTTTACTGAAATTTATGCCGAGTTCTTCATACATTGAAGTATTAATGAATTTATAGAAAATCACTTCGAATTGTTTAGAAAATTATTGAATATTTATCTGTGAAGCAATTCTCGTTCGTTTGCAGAGACTTATTTCTTAAATACTTCAAGTATTATTCTAAACAACCAACAGATATTGTCTTTGCAGCAATCATGGAGTAATAGCTCAACTCTTCATGGTACAGGTAACATGAAACTTTTGAGAAATAATTCATGTAGTCATTTTATACCCTCCACCTAAGGATGGGGATATATTCACTTTGACATTCTGATTGTAATACCTTGAAATATTGATCGGAGATTCCATAAAGTATATAGAGGGCTTATATTCATAAGTGGCTATGAACCAAAACACAACTATTCAGGAGAGCGCAAAAACTGATTTTCTCCCTAATTTTAAGCGAATTTTTAATAATTCTTCTACAATTTAATCTAACAAGGATTACTAATTGCTACGATTAAAAAGTTTTCTAAATTTCCTATTATTCGCGGTTTTATGGTTCATAGCCACTTTTGCATGTTTAAAATTGAGCACTATGAATTTTGAAATAAGCACATAGCCATTATGCCATTTATATAAATAAGATTTATTGTAAACTCGATAACGTTTTTTTATGAAATGTTGGCAATGTTGTGTTGAAATCGCATTTTCTGGGATGTACACAGCGAATTTAAAGATTCCAGCTTCATCCGTCAGATTGGTACCATTGTTGTCACTTTTTCCAATTTTTTACAAAAAGTGTACCGTGTCCTACGGTAAACAGAAAATACAAATTTGATATTTTTGGAAAATTTTCGCGGGAAATGATTTTCATGCATAGCATTTGTGTTTTTTTTATTCTCGCGATCTAGCCAACGGATTCGGCTGAATTTTTGTTTGTATTAAGTCGCCAAAATCGCTGCAATTGTTGGGAAATCCAAAATTCGCGGTTGCAATTGCTTATATTTTAACTTTCTTCATCCAGGATTCTGAAAATTTTCTGAAACAAATATTCCGAATAAAGTCACCAATCATATGCCATAAAAATATTTTGGTGTTCTCAATATAATAAAAAGTTACACGGGTTTTTCTAAAGATACTTTTCACAATTTTTGATTTTACAGCCACTATTATTTATCCTATTTTAGCCTAATAACTTGGGAAGCAAAATGCTATTAATCGCGTAATGATGGAATATGATAGTACGATATACCCCAAATCTATAAAACTGCTGAAAAATGTTTTAAACCAAATCGTTGTAGCGAATTACAACCTTCGATTACATGTTGCTCCAATTTTGAACTGTTTTATTTCTATTATTTTTATGTTCATTGCCAAATCGGAAAATTTTGAAAAAAGTGGCTTTAGAAAAAAAAATCTTCTCCAAATTTTTATGACAGATGACATCCAAGTTGAAATATTTCGATCTGGTTTTATAGACTGGAAATACAATGCGATAAAATTGGTGCGGACCAAATGGCTCGAAAACGAAGTGAAATGGGATAAAAATTAATTAATTTTAATTCAAAATGTTTATAATGAAACATAATAACTCATATAACAAATATCGCTATTAGAAAAAATATCATAATTTTTCTAATAATTTACTAGACTTATACGTGAAATCAACAGCCAAAATCTGCCGGTAATGTTGTGGAATGCACTCCGTGGTGGAGGGTATATAAGATTCGGCCCGGCCGAACTTAACGCCTTTTTACTTGTTTTTTCTTATTTTTCCAGATCCCTAATTTGGAGTATTTTATTCAAACTTAGAATGTTTCCACGTTTGAAGAACCGAAACCGCTACCTCCAAAAGAAATCATTCCATATCCTTTCAATTCAATTTGTTATTTACAATAAAAATTGTTAAACATGGTCACTCTAAACCATATGCTCTGATAATTTGCCAATTAGTCGAAAAACAGAACAAACCAATAAACAACAACAACAACCTCAAGAGGAGATCGTGATTGGATTAAAAGTCTCTGTCCTAAGCTAAAATCAAACAGTAGCAGTTTGCTCCTTTCACAAACGGATTTGTGGCAACAACCAAGCCAACAATCTGGAGGAGCGGTAACTGCGACCTGGATGAAGCATGCAAATCTAAAATAAAATACGCTAATTTTTGCCGTTTATCCCATTATACCTTCATGGAAATAATGGAGGATACAACACCATAAACCTTTTGCAAAATCCCAATTTGAGTTTGGTATTCCGTAGCCGAACGTTTTTTTCTTGCACAGCAATTTTAGCTTCGAAGGAGGAGGAGGAAGCTGATCTTGAAATTGCTGTAATCGTTCTAAACTTCAGCAAAAATCTGTTTTTTTTTTCAGACGAAGTTTTGCGTCATTTTGTGTGTGGCTTAGCTGTATAATTTAAATGATTATTGCTTGACGGCAGCATTGCATATTTTCGCAATTATGTAGGATAAACGCCCTGTGGGATTGTGTGGTTGTTGCCATTTACACTCACCTTGGGTGATAGAGACTAGTATAGTTGCACCCACATGCATCCTTCTTTAGTTCTATGTCAGTGAATTCCAGACTATTCGAAGATCATCGATTCATTGAAATAAATATGACTAAAAATCTATGAATGAAAGAGTTAACGTACAGTATATGAGGAGCAAGTTAATTTTAATTTAAACAATTTAACAGTCAAGGCAAAACGCGTTACAAGTATTAACATTTGATTCGAAATACCTGTTTAATCTGCAAGAGGGATCCCGAAAAAGTTGCTTTTAAGAAATCAGTATCAGGAGAAGACCAGAGTTTTCAGCTTTTCATGTGAGGCATATTTGACCAGATATATTAAACATCATAATCCTTCCAAAGAATGATGATACTCTACCTACTTTGACACACTAAAGAAGTACAATAGAGAAGATGTTTTTTTTGTTATTTATAGGAACACATGGCCACGTCACGCGTAGTGGAATTGACATATATAAATGCGACTTTCAAATCAAAATTCACTCATCAATAGTGGTATACCAAATTCAAAGAAAGATCAATATATTTCACAGTAATAGGTTGTCTAAGTCGGAAGTTATATTTTATTTTGTAATCTTAAGTGGTTTGTCTATTTTGGTATTAAGATTTGACTGAGTTAGAACTCCATCAAATCTCGGCGGAGTGGTTGAAGTCGATGAAATCGGCGGAGGCGCGGCTCGTACAGAAACATGCGGCGGCTTGTCGGCTTAAAATCGGTCGGCTTGTATCTCTGGAGAAGACTACGGTGGATTTCCCTTTTAATTAAAATCAAATAATTTATTTCTGATACGCAAAATTATCAGAACAAAATATGTGTGTGTTGATTGTGATTAAAAAATAACTGTAACACTGCCTCCTTTAAAAATAGAAAACACATACGTAGGCAGATTGAAGATTCGAAATTATAATCAGTGATCAATGATATGACTCGATATCATATAAAAATGGAAAAATAAACATTTTGTAAACAAAAATAATACTTACAAGTAATAAAGTTAATATTGTGATGAAATCACGTTTCATAGAATCATTTTGTACTTATACGTAATAGAGGTAGGGATCATGAAGGTACCGGATATATACTTCTGCAATGTTTAGGTCGCCAACAAATGGTTGAGAGTTCAAGAGAGACAATAGAAGTGAATATCCTAATCCATCTTTGACATTATGTAAGTGGTACAAACATTGAGAAGATAAGGAGTTAAGTATTTCTTACTCCCCTTCAAAATGCTGTGTCGCATGAATGCTTCATTCAAATACACGTTTTGCCCAACGAACATCACATTGTCCAGAACATCAAGAGCATCATATGCTCAACATCTACATAGAAATCGACAACAACATTGGATTTGTGGGATAACAAGAAGCATAGGACCTACTCTAACCACGTTTGGAAATCCTGATATGAAGTATCTCATCCATCAATCGACTTTTGCCTTTAATTTCTCGAAGACGTGGTCTATGATTGAATGAGTATGAGACAGAGGTTACTGCCTGACTTAATTCAATGTTCGACCCAAAAGGTCGTCAATGAAAATAAGATCAACCTATGCTCGACGGATGAGAACCCATCTACAACGACACGTATTCTGTGATCTCTTAGGAAGTTTAATATAAATCGAGAGTGTAGGTTACTACCACTATTTTCTATTAAATGGTAAATGATTGAGAAGAATTCCCCTGACAGAGAGCTGTTATTTGTTAAAAAAACAAAACGAAAATCGTCATACTGTGTGGAACTTCTTCAAATCATAATTCGAGCAACTATTGAAGGAGAGTCAGAGATAGGACGAAATCAACATGATATCCACGCAACAAAAATGGATAACACGTAGAAGTGAAAAAATTGTTCATCTTATAATTCGGCAGTTGTGAAAATTTGGATCATCATCATAAATCAATTTAACGTGAAGTTGTCACTTATTTCGAAAGCTAGAATTCTTCTAAACTCTTGCAAAGTATACATTCTTTTTAATAGTTTTTATTTTATTTACAAAAAATCCAACCAAATGATAACAGCACCACTCCCTGTGACCATGCAGGGTGGAACGATTTTATGCAGCCCATATGAAAACTTGGACCAACCAAATGATAACAGCACCACTCCCTGTGCCCATGCAGGGTGGAACGATTTTATGCAGCCCATATGAAAACTTGGACCAACCAAATGATAACAGCACCACTCACTGTGCCCATACAGGGTGGAACGATTTTATGCAGCCCATATACTTTCCCAGTAGGCGTTTATAGTTGAAATATAACACCATCCTACAGTCCATATTACATTAGAACCTAATGCTATGCGTCTGAAACTATATGCATCTAAATCCCTATTCGCAACCTATGATACTGATATACGTGTAAATTTTAACAGAAGAATATCTGTAGTAGTTTAGTATTAACAACCTCTTCATGTTTCCCCATTCAATGAACTTTTGTTCTTTATTTTTCATAATCTAAGTTATGAACATTTTCAAAGATTTTATAAAGTAATTTCATTAATTTAATGAAAACGTTTCAATCACCTACCTAGCATGCTTTCAACATACAAACGGACAGAGAGACGGGTATGGCTATATCGTATTAGAATTTTACCACGACCCATAATATATATACTTTATGTTGTCTACGATGAATATTTCAAGGTGTTACAAATTGAATGCCAAAGTGAATATACCCGCATCCATAGGATGGAGCGAATAAATATATAAATATTTACAGGTTGTTCGTCTAGTAACTTTATATAGAAATTATTATTTACTTTTCATATAATTTCACATTATCAAATTATTATTATGATTCAAATTATCTGAAATTATCTTAATCACGAGGAGAAAATCGGGTACAAAATATTGTTTCTAGAGCGGAAAATGTCAAATCGGGAGCGAGATTTGTATGGGGGCTATATCTAAATCTGAACCGATCTTGGATTGTAGGATGTTGTGCCAAATTTCCATGTAATTTGATTACAACAATAGATGGACGGACGGACAGACAGACGGGCATTGCTAAATCGACTCAGAAAGTGATGTGTATAATAAACGATGTATCTTACTCGATTCCTTTTGGGTGTTACAAACAGATGCACAAAGACATAATACTCTCGTGGAGTGTATAAAAAGGTGTGTTCATAGATTTTCTTAAATTATCTCTTATTTTCTTCGTAATAAAGTTAGCTATTAAAAAATAAAAACATAATATTTTTCCAAATTCTTCTTTTGTATTTTTTATTATTTTCCTGCAGCACTTTTTTTCGAAAAAAAAAAAAAACAATTTTGTTCTCGATTTTGTATTTTTTATTATTTTCCTGCAGCACTTTTTTTTCGAAAAAAAAAACCATTTTGTTCTCGATTTCTTTGACACTGTTCCTGAACCACTGTTTCTATGTAGCCATGATAATTACCTTTAATTGTATACAAATCTTAAAGTACTAAATTTTTCAAACCGTTCAAAAACCATACCAAACTAAATACCAGAAACATTCCTTTAATCAAGGACCTGTTCGGAATCTCTTTTTTAGCGTATTTTCCATAACTTTTCATTTCAAAAATTCAAAAAAAAAAAATATATGGGCCAATTATTCTTTCGGAGGATACACCGCACCAAACAGTACACTTAAGTGGGCGTGATTGTCGCTGATCTGCTCTTGGATTTTCCGTAGCCCAAATTCAGCAGTTTTGCTTGTTGACATTCCCATTTAATAGGGAATGGGCTTCATCGCTAATTACCAAATTGTGAATATTTTGAATTGTGACTGTTGGTTTGAAAAATAAAATTCAATTATCTTTGTACGTTGTTCGATCGTGTAATGATTCATAATTAATTTCCAAGTCTCCTTCACAAAATGCTGAAAAAACCCAAAGAAAGAATAATAATTAAAAAAATTATATTATATTCGCTAACCCATGAATCCACCTCTTTGTGGTCGACTACTTAACTGTTTTCGTATTCGAATGATAAATCTATCGGAAACTATGTACTCAGTTTTCCATTTGGTGATCTTTTCTCCATTTTACAGGACTTTTAATTCCCAAAGTATACAGATGTTTTAATAATTTATTTCCTTACTTTTGTGCGTCATATAAAGGTGGTATAGATATCAAATGAAAGAGAAGGATATCTATTAAAAATACTTGCAATAGTATGCCTCTATCTCTATTAGTTTAACATAAGTTGGCAATCTTTCAACAGACATACAGACGGACATGGCTGAATCGCCTTAGAATTTTATCAGGATACAGAATATATAAATTATGGTGTTTCAAGGTGTTGCAAAAGGAGTGGCAAAATGAATATACACTCCATCTTAAGGTGTAGGTAATACCAATTTAAAAACAGGGTTTTGGGGACTATCCCAGTGTCTTTTTTTCATATATTGACATTGGTAATTATTTCGTTTTTGGACCTTGGCCCCATTGACAGTTATTTCGTCTAGCTGCCCAATACCATCCACTTGGATTATATGTATATATGTCGATATATGTTGTCTTCATCCGAGTAAAATAACTTTTAAAACGAATCTTGTCACAAAACTGTTGCCAAGTGAGCAATACGAATAAAACACACTCCGGTAATATCCGAAATATTCAGTTTTCGAACACTGTCAGTCTGCTGCTCCAGCATAGAAAGGTGATCTGGCTTGCGTTCATTACATTCATTACAATTCATATTTTTGCTGTGTAATCTTAGTTAAGTGTTTTTGTGACTCCTACGGCTTCTGGTAGCCGGTCAGTCAGTCGGTCGGCCTGCCGGACGGCATTTGTTGGCCACAAACAGCAGCAGCAACAACAGTCAATTTGGCTGCCATTTAATGTTAATTTTCTTTACTCTCCTCAGCCATTATTGAAGCCATTCATACTTTCAGGCGAGTACGGAACGATCTCTTAAAAGATCGTTTTGTGTAACTAATATTGAAAATCATTAGGGCGTCTGTGTTCACAACAGCTTCCCCCCAGTCCCCTCCCTCTCGCCAACCACTTGCAGTGTATTGTTGGCTATTTCATTGTAAACTTCTTCATTGTAAAAGAGCCGAAAAACACTTTGATCCATACCGTCCGTCCCGTACGAAGTGTTGGGGAGGGGGAGTGAGCGTTAAATAATCTTTTAAAGCTACTGCTTTATTTGCTGTCAGGACGGTGGCGGCGCTGCGCTACTGCAGACAATCGGTGGCAGCATCATGTGGTCAATGTTTAGTTACTCTTTTTTTGAAAATTCGACAGCCGCCTCTCATGATGAATGATGAATTCATCTTACAACAGCAGCAGCAGCCGCGAATCTAGAATGAAGAGGAGGAGGAGGTGGAAACAAAAAGTCAAGTTGCGAAAAGAAAAAAAGCTGAACAACATCAGCTCCTCCGAAATGTTCTCAAAGCCATACAAAGACGATGGCTTATGAGCTGAGAGTATTAAGTATTGATGATGCCCCAAGAGGCGATCTTCAATTGAAGAGCCGTCTGTCTGTCTTCCCGACATGAACTGAGAAAATGACTTGCATATTTTTGTTGTAGTAACTAAAATCGAACTTAAAAATTGCGACCACTAGTGATTGGTATCCAGCCGCGAAACACTGGCAAAAAGGTGAGAACTGCCGTCTTTTCTGGTTACTTTGTTTACATCTTCATTTCCAATTAAAACCCGGCGTCATTGAATATCAAGGAATCGTTAGTACCGGAGAAATTTATTGATAAACCTTTGCTCTCTCCGCAACTTTTTAGGGAAACAAAGACCAAAACCTATTTATCACATTTTTAGTAAAGATGTTTCGAATCAATTTTAATGTACCGCTTAATCCATGGTGATCCATAAGGGTTCTATGTAACATCTTGTATCAATATCTCTACACTGAATAGAAAAAATGCGTAAAAATCACAAAACTTGTCGTATATCAAAAAAGTGTTCCTGTTTTTCAGTCAAAGAAATATTTCATAAGAACAACAAATACGTAAGAATTGAGAAAAGTGAATACAATTGGATCCAATGGAATACACACAGAAAAAAATAGAAATCAGTTTCAATCACAAAAATTGTGTATTTGATAACTTTTTTCTTTAGTTTTCCTGTCATGACGAAAATTGTAAAACTTAAATTACTAAAATTGTAGCTGGAGTTATTGAAAAAATAGTTAAAAAAGTGATATATTCAATTAAAGCAATGATTGATTCTTTCTAAGAAATGATAAAAATGAAACGAAAACAAAACAATAATCATTTTCATGGTTCCGATCACTGTTATAATCAGTTTTTATTTATACCCTACACCACTTCGTGGGCTAGGGTATTATAAGTTAGTTTCGCGCCAACTGTTTGTAACACCAAGAAATAATTGAGCTAGACCCACCTTTAAGTATACGGATCGGCTTAGAATCACCAGCTGAATCGATTTACCGACGTCTCTCTGTCCGTCCGTCCGTCTGCTGTCCATCTACGCTTGTTCGCACTCTACAGGTCGAAATTGTTGTCCGACTGTCATGAAACTTGGCAGAAGTTATTTTTTCTGGCCAAGGACCATCGGTATTGAATTTGGAGGAAATCGGTTCAGATTTAGATATAGCCCCCAAACAAATGTCGCTACCGATTTGACTTTTTTCGCCCTATAAAGCACATATAGTACCCGATTTTCTTAAAATTTGGCTTAACACCTTATAATCAAACTAGAAATACCTGTGGCGAAAGCGGGTTAGATCGGTTCAGATTTAGATATAGCCCCCATACAAATGTCGCTCCCGATTTGACTTTTTCCACTCTAAAATCCACATATTGTACTCGATTTTCTTTAAAATTGGTACAACATTTTATAATTGAACTAGAAACACGTGTGCAGAAAGTGGATAAGAAACCACATGTTGTACCCGATTTTCTTTAAAATTGGTACAACATCTTATAATTGAACTAGAAACACCTATGCTGAAAATGAGGAAAGATCGGTTCAGATTTAGATATAGCCCCCATACAAATGTCGCTCCCGATTTGACATTTTCCGCTCTAGAAACGACATATTGTATTCGATTTTCTTAATATTTGGCATAGCATCTTATAATCCAACTAGAAACGCATATGCAGAAATCAGGTAAGATCGGTTCAGATTTAGATATAGTCCCCATACAAATTTCGCTCCCGATTTGACATTTTCCACTCTAAAATCCACATATTGTACCCGATTTTCTTTAAAATTGGTACAACATTTTATAATTGAACTAGAAACACATGTGCATAAAGTGGATAAGATCGGTTCAGATATAGATATAGCCCCCCATACAAATGTCGCTCCCGATTTCACCACATGTTGTACCCGATTTTCTTTAAAATTGCTACAACATCTTATAATTGAACTAGAAACACCTATGTTGAAAATGGGGAAAGATCGGTTCAGATTTAGATATAGTCCCCATACAAATGTCGCTCCCGATTTGACATTTTCCACTCTAAAATCCACATATTGTACCCGATTTTCTTTAAAAATGGTACAACATTTTATAATTGAACTAGAAACACCTGTGCAGAAAGTGGACAAGATCGTTTCAGATATAGATATAGCTCCGGTCGCTCCCGATTTGACATTTTCCGCTCTAGAAACGACATATTGTATTCGATTTTCTTAATATTTGGCATAGCATCTTATAATCCAACTAGAAACGCATATGCAGAAATCAGGTAAGATCGGTTCAGATTTAGATATAGCCCCCATACAAATGTAGCTCCCGATTTGACATTTCTGCTCTAGAAACCCCATATTTTCCCGATTTTCTTTAAAATTGGCACAACATCTTATAATCCAACTAAAACATCAATGCTGAAAGTGGGTAAGATCGGTTCAGATTTAGATATAGCCCCCATACAAATGTCGCTCCCGATTTGACTTTTTTCGCTTTAGAAACCACATGTTGTACCCGATTTTCTTTAAAATTGGCAACAAATGTTGCTCCCTTTACATATTATATTTCACCAATAAACGATGTGAGAGCGGGTCACATCGTTCCAGGTTTGAATATTCTTGTCAAACACATACATTTACAGGATTCAAAAATCCTTCCCGATTGCACTTTTTTACCGAATAGAATTGTAGTGAGATAGAAAGTGGGGTGTATAGTCGGCTCCGTCCGTCTTTAGCCTTTCCATACTTGTTTAGGAGATGCCCATATGTCCATACTTTGGTATAACCCAAGTGGGGCCACATTCTTCTCTATTACGGCTCTAGAAACTACATCTTACATCGGATCCTCAATTTTGCAGATCATGATATTTTTCAACTAGGAATACCTACCGTGAATGAGAAATATATAGGCCCATGTATTGGACCAGGCCCAAAATGTTGTTATAGGACCCCTTTTGAAATGTCGGTCCGATTCATCATATTACTACTGTATAATTTGTATTTGTCTGTCGGATAATTGGATCAATTACCATATTATTAACCATATTCGTTAAATATGACTAAAGATGAATTTTTAGTAACTGTATAATTTATATGAACTACATAAAATTCATCCCATGAAATACCTGGGTTTAGTAATCAAAGCGAGGTACATACGCAGGGAGTAGTGTAGGGTATTATATAGTCGGCCCGCCCGACTTTAGCCTTTCCTTACTTGTTTATATTCTCTATGGAAGTTGTGATGGAAATATATGGATTAAATTCAATGAAAGTTCCATGACTGTTAAGATTACATATGTAATCAGCTTTTTAGATTTCTGCAATAAAATTAGTGATTGAAATTTTAAAGGCAAACATTTTTTCTGTGCAATTGGAATGGACTTGATTTTCCATATTTGTTAAGCCAAGTCCAGTTACTGGCTATTAAACTATTTGTCCAACTAGAACGAACATTTTAAAGTTTAAAAAATATTCTGATAAAAAACCACATAATTTTGTGTTTCGTTTTCTTTTCATTAAAATCTATTTTTATTGTGTTTTATAAAGGGAGGGCCATTAAATCTGAACCAATTTTATTCAAATTAAATAGCGTCCGTCCTTATCACGAAAATCTTCGTTGTGCAAAGTTTCAAAATAAATGGACGTACAGACGATCGCTACTACGTGAAAGATCGACTTTCTTTTGACGATTTATCGAGATAAACTAAATTTTATCACAAAAATATATCTGAAAAAGGCAAAGCAATCCACTGCTTTTTTGACTACACGTTTTTGAAAAACAAAAATTGTCTAAAATCAACACACCCTACTGTAATATAGCGAATTTGAAAAACCGTTAACACATTGACAGCTATCTCTGAAATAATGAATTTTGAATCAGTTTTTTGTAAAACAGATATCGGATATTGCCTTTTAAGGTATAGTGCAGCTTTTGATGTAATATTATTTTACGAACGTCAGTATGATTTTTAATTAATGTTTACGAAATACTTTCCAAAATAGAAAATATTTTCAAATAAAGCGCGCGATCGAAGAATATTGGAAGTAAAAACATAAGATTCAGCAAATATTTTCATGCAATATAAATGAAAATAAACATATTTACAAATGTAAATAGTGTCGGGTTTCGAAGAAAAAATTTGGTGGCAGTGCTAGGGTTAAAATTTCAAAAAATTAATTAATGTAATATTTTTAAAATCTAAATAAGAGAAATGAAATCTTAGAAACTTTCATATTTTAAAAGCAATATAAATTACCTTCAAAATAAGGTATAGTACGTACATTAAAACCGGCCCAGTATTTTAACAGTTACAAGCGATGAAATGAAAAATTGTAATTTCACCACTGTTAAGTTGATCATAAATCGAGAATTGTTGTTCTAAAAACAAGTTTAAAATATAGTTTGAAATGAAACGTTCGAAATAATCCGGCGTGGATGTGAAGTAAAAAATCGTACTGCTTGGCATGGAATAACTCAAAACTTTATTTTTCAAAATTTTTCTGAATTACATGACATAATGAATAATTTTAAAAACAACCTGCAAAGTCTTAAGAGAGAACTTCCCTGTGTACTTCTTATTTCTAACAAGATCTATTAAATAATTACTTAAATCAAATTTTACCTTTAAACCCAAAAATATTTCACACGCAAGGACAATTTTCGACCATATAAAAGCAAACATTTTAATTTTTTATTGAAGATGTTGATGGTTGACCTTATAATTTTAATTGTTCATGTTATAGTTTGGCTCAAGATCCTCTCTCTCTCAAATGTCAATAAACACTGAAGAAATACTAAATACTACGTCTTTTTACTCATTAAGGACCTTGATCCAAACTATAACATAAACAATTTTTTATCTCAATTGAAAGAGCCGACTTAATCAAGTTTGTTTCTAAAATGTGTGTGTGTCTCTTGAATGAGAAGGATTATTATGTTTTTATTTTTGTCAAATAAATACAGTTTTAATCGAATTTTCATTACTTTAAAAGTTTTGTAAGTCCAGATAAGCGTCCATTTGAATCTGGCAATAATAGGTGTATCCCAAATTCCTTAATGGATTTTAATAACGTCGTGATATATTGAAATAATTATAGTTTTCTTTCATCTAATTTTAAATTTCTTTGAAAACAAGTAAGGAAAGGCTAAAGTCGGGCGGGGCCGACTATATAATACCCTACACCACTCCCTGCGTATGTACCTCGCTTTGATTACTAAACCCAGGTATTTCATGGGAGCAATTTTATGTGGTTCATACAAATTATATAAATATAAATTATATTCATATAATTTATATTCTATAAATTCATCTTCAGTCAAATTTAACGAGTATGGTAAATAATATGGTAATTGATCTAATTGTCCGACAGACAAATACAAATTATACAGTAGTATACCAAAGTCATTTCAAAGTGTGGACATATGGACATCACCCAAACAATTCTCATTGCAATTCAATTCGGTATAAAAGTGAAATCGGGAAGGATTTTTGTATCCTGTAAATGTATGTGTTTGACAAAAAATGTTAAATCGGAAAGGACATTTGTATGGGGGTATATTGAAACCTGGAACGATGTGACCCGCTTTCACCATGTCTGTTTATTGGTGAAATATAATATGTAAAATTTGGCCAAAATCGGTTAAACATTCGGGAGCAACATTTATATGAGGGCTATATCTAAATCTGAACCTATCTTACCCACTTTCACCATATATGTTTCTAGTTCGATTATAAGATGTTGTGCCAATTTTAAAGAAAAACGGGTACAATGTGTGGATTTTAGAGCGGAAAAAGTATAATCGGGAGCGACATTTGTATGGGGGCTATATCTAAATCTGAACCGATCTTACCCAATTTTTGCATACGTATTTCTAGTTGGATTATAAGATGTTCTGCAAAATTTAAAGAAAATCGGGTACAATATGTCGTTTCTAGAGCGGAAAATGTCAAATCGGGAGCGACATTTGTATGGGGGCTATATCTAAATCTGAACCGATCTAACCCAATTTTTGCATAAGTGTTTCTAGTTGGATTATAAGATGTTCTGCAAAATTTAAAGAAAATCGGTTACAATATGTCGTTTCTAAAGCGGAAAAAGTGAAATCGGGAGCGACATTTGTATAAGGGCTATATCTAAATCTGAACCGATCTTACCCAATTTTTGCATACGTGTTTCTAGTTCGATTATAAGATGTTCTGCCAAATTTAAAGAAAATCGGGTACAATATGTCGTTTCTAGAGCGGAAAATGTCAAATCGGGAGCGACATTTGTATGGGGGCTATATCTAAATCTGAACCGATCTAACCCAATTTCTGCATAGGTGTTTCTAGTTCGATTATAAGATGTTCTGCAAAATTTAAAGAAAATCGGGTGCAATATGTCGTTTCTAGAGCGGAAAATGTCAAATCGGGAGCGACATTTGTATGGGGGCTATATCTAAATCTGAACCGATCTAACCCAATTTTTGCATAAGTGTTTCTAGTTGGATTATAAGATGTTCTGCAAAATTTAAAGAAAATCGGTTACAATATGTCGTTTCTAAAGCGGAAAAAGTGAAATCAGGAGCGACATTTGTATAAGGGCTATATCTAAATCTGAACCGATCTTACCCAATTTTTGCATACGTGTTTCTAGTTCGATTATAAGATGGTCTGCAAAATTTAAAGAAAATTGGGTGCAATATGTCGTTTCTAGAGCGGAAAATGTAAAAATCGGGAGCGACATTTGTATGGGGGCTATATCTAAATCTGAACCGATCTAACCCAATTTCTGCATAGGTGTTTCTAGTTGGATTATAAGATGTTCTGCAAAATTTAAAGAAAATCGGGTGCAATATGTCGTTTCTAGAGCGGAAAATGTCAAATCGGGAGCGACATTTGTATGGGGGCTATATCTAAATCTGAACCGATCTTACCCAATTTTTGCATACGTGTTTCTAGTTGGATTATAAGATGTTCTGCCAATTTTAAAGAAAATCGGGTACTATATGTGCTTTATAGGACGGAAAAAGTCAAATCGGGAGCGACATTTGTATGGGGGCTATATCTAAATCTGAACCGATTTCCTCCAAATTCAATACCGATGGTCATTGGCCAGAAAAAATAACTTCTGCCAAGTTTCATGACAATCGGACAACAATTGCGACCTGTAGAGTGCGAACAAGCTTAGATGGACAGCAGACGGACAGACGGACAGACGGACGGACAGACAGACATCGTTAAATCGACTCAGCTGGTGATTCTAAGCCGATCGGTATACTTAAAGGTGGGTCTAGCTCGATTATTTCTTGGTGTTACAAACATTTGGGGCGAAACTAACTTATAATACCCTAGCCCACGAAGTGGTGTAGGGTATAAAAAAATAAAATTTAAAATTCATACATTAAAATTTGAATATCTTGTCCCCAAAATTGTTATGAAAAATCCCAAAATATAAAAAAGTTATTTTTAAGTTTTTGTCCCAAAATAGTCATGGAAAATTCTTATTTAAAGAATTCGACAAAAAAAAACAATTTGTGAATGCTTGATTATGAATGAATGATTGATTCGCAACAATCCGGAAGTATTTTCATCACCCTATGTCGTGAACAAGCTCCTTATTTAAAATTGCAGTAATTTCGTTCTAGGCAATGAAACAGGACCTAATTTTTATACACTCCACGAGAGTATTATGTCTTTGTGCATTTGTTTGTAACACCCAAAAGGAAGAGAGATAGACCCATTGTTAATTATACCGATCGACTTAGAATCACTTTCTGAATCGATTTAGCAATGTCCGTCTGTCTGTCCGTCCGTCCATCTATTCTTGTAATCACGATACAGGTCGCACTTGTAGACAGAACAAAATGAAACTTTGCACAACGAAGTTTTTCGGGATAAGAACGAACGCTATTTAATTTGAAGAAAATCGGTTCAGATTTAGATATAGCCCCCATACGAATTTCACTCCCGATTTGACACTTTTCACTCTAGATACCACATATTACAACAGATTTTCTTCAAAATTGGCAAAACATCTTATATTTCAACTAGAAACACCTGTGGTAAAAATGGGTCAGATCGGTTCAGATTTATATATAGCTGCCATACAAATTTCGCTCCCGATTTGACTTTTTCCGCTCTAGAAACCACATATTGTTTCAGATTGTCTTCAAATTTGGCAAAACATCTTATATTTCAACTAGAAACACCTGTGGTAAAAATGGGGCAGATCGGTTCAGATTTATATATAGCTCCCATACAAATTTCGCTCTCGATTTCACTTTTTTCGCTCTAGAAAAAACATATTGTATCAGATTGTCTTCAAATTTGGCAAAACATCTTATATTTCAACAAGAAACACCTGTGGTTAAAAATGGGCCAGATCGGTTCAGATTTATATATAGCTCCCATACAAATTTCGCTCCCGATTTTACTTTTTCCGCTCTAGAAACCACATATTTTAACAGATCCTCTTCAAATTAGGCGAAATATTTTATATTTGTCTTAGAAACACCCATAGACAAAATGGGTCAGATCGGTTCAGATTTACATATAGCTCACATACGAATTTCACTCCAGATTTTAATCTTTTCACTCTAGATACCAAGAGATTTTCTTCAAAATTGGCAAAACATATTATATTTCAACTAGAAACACTTCTGGTAAAAATGTGTTAGATCGGTTCAGATTTATATATAGCTTCCATACAAATTTCGCTCCCGATTTAACTTTTTCCGCCCCAGAAACCACGAATTTTCGCCGAATTTCTTCAAAGTGAACATAACACCTTATATTTGAACTGGAAGAACTTATTGTGAAAGTTAGTCACATTTTTCCATGTTTGGATATAGCCCCGATACAAATATTCTTATCGATTTCACAAATCGAACCAGGTTGTATTAGCCTATGATTAGGAAACATACAAAAATTCTTCCCGTTTTCACTTTTTTACCGAGTTGGACTGTATTCGGTTGGAAAGTGGAGTGTATCATATAGTCGGCCCCGCCCGACTTTAGCCTTTCCTTACTTGTTTGATAATATTTTTTATTGATAGTATTAAATACTTAATAACAAATTAATTTCAATGCTCCTTTTTTGCCGATGACATTTTCCATTTTCATATCCTTATTATAATTTCTTTTTGACCAGCGGAAAATGATCGTCACCTAATAAAATCATGATAAAGTTAATGAGCAGCCAGATTTTTTTACTTGTAAAAAGTATCCAATAGCCCATTTTTAAATATGCAATGATTGGAGTTATGACACTTATGAATTAATTTTAATTTTGCTATGAAATATGAGACATTCCATGCACAATTTCGAAAGTTTACGTATGTATTCTTCTCGTAGAATTATTTCATATTAAAAAAAAATAAAAAATAAACGATTTTTGCATTCAACCGCCTGTAACTCTAAAAATTTACCGATGTTAATGTACTATATCTTGTTTTGATGGTAGTTTCTATTAATTTTAAAATAGTGGTATAGTACTGTTAGATATTTCAAAGGTTTTGCAATTTTATTTATTCTATTGTTATTTTCGAAATTATTACATTATTTGACTAAGTTTGTCATTCCGTTTGTAACACCTTGAAAATTCGACCTGGGACCATATAAAGTACATATTTTTTTGCTCGTCGTAAAACTCAAAGGCGATCTAGCCATAACCGTATGTTCGTCCGTCTTTTGAAAGCACGCTAGCATCTGAACGAAAGGACCTAGTAGGTCCAAATTTTCAATAAATGTGTCTTATAGTCGTAGACCGGATGATAAGAAATGATACCTATCAAACGACAACAGCTAGAAACACGAAATAATATGTATAATTATTATACATAATTTAAAAGTATGTTTTTCAAACTCGTACTTGCACGAAGCACAATGGGAATAGAGGGAAAAATATAGCACCAACCAAACAGCTGTACCTAGAATAATGAAATTCGGTGTCTACATTCCTCTGATTACATAAACACGTAAAATAAAAGAATTTTTCGAAATTCACACGTTAAAGGGTAAAATGAAAAAAGGGATAAAAATTGTCCTACCCGAATCGCCGCAGTTAGAATCATACATTTATCTGACACGAAAAATAAAAAGGTTTTTCCAAATTCGTACATTCAGGGCTACAGCTAGAATGTGTACTTTTAATAAATAAAATGGGGAAAAGAAAATGAAAATTTGCTGCAGCTAGAATCATGGAATTCTGTGTATACATTCCTTTGACTGCATGGATATGCAAATTAAAAAGATTTTTCCAAATTCGTACTTTATTTTGCTGTTTTGACGACAAAAATGGGTAGAATAACGAATGTAGGTTATATTGCACTGTGTACATGAGAGATACTAGATTTACAAAATTTATATTTTTTGGAATTAGAATAGAATTGGAAATACAACCAACCAGCTGTAGCTGAAATTGTACCCAATTTTTTACAATATTTAAAATTTTAGGCTTTTTTTGAAGATTGCTGAAGATTAACTTAAAAAATTATAAAAAAAATTAATTGTTTAGGTTTGACTATATTAAAATAATTAACATTTTCCTGTTACTGCACTTCAACAGCTTCGACTGAAAATCGACAGCGTCTGTGGAATGCAATTCATGGTGGAAGTTATATAAAGTTCGTTGTTCTCAGCAGCTTGGCTTGCCATATTCGACATCTTGGCTTATTTTACATAAATATGTCGGCCTTAAAGCATACAAAATTCAACTTTTACATGAATTGAAGCCAGGCGACTTAAATGTGCGTTCTATTTTCTGTGAATGGATTGCAACTTCCGAATAGACCACCTCAGACGTAGATGTGGCCAACATTTATATGATATTTTCAAACAGTAAATGTCATTAATTGTTCTTTTAGCCGATAATAAAAATTTTAAGTTCGCTTTCAAATTTATGTGTTTTTTTACATTGTAAATCAAACCTCACGAAGAATATACTTTGAGGTCGCAGCTATTTTTTTTTCAAACGGAATGACAAAATTTATATAGAATCCATACCATGATGAAGGGTATAACAGCGTACATATGACCAAAAAATGCCTTACATCTTATTTCTAAAGAAATGTTAGGTTCCACTTGTAATTTCTAACATATTTGATTATTGAAGTTTTTGAACTAATATATTGATATTGTCGTTATAAAATACAAAGTGTCTAATGAATGTTGTTACATAAGGAAATTAAAATAACTTGTTTTAATTCATATAAATTAGTTCATCTTTGAAACCTAATGCCTTTTTATAAAATATTTTTAATATTTTATTTAAATAATATAATTTAAAAGACCTCCAATGACGATTACACTGTAGCTGTGCTAATTGATGAACTATGTTGGATATTAAAAACGAACGAATAGATAATATTATTAAATGGCGTAATGTAGAAATTTTTATTGTTGGTCAATACGAATTTTGTTAACAAGTATTTGTTTGAACTGATCATCATTATATAGCCATTTCCGCCGATGATTGACCGCGCTAAAAAATGTTAAAGGTTCATTTTGCTGAATCCGGGTAATGCACGAAGAAAGTGAACATTTGTTTTGTTTCGAAAAAATTATTCAAATTATATACACTTATTTATCAAATTATGCATTTCCGGTGGATGGTTGTGATGGTGGTGGTGGCTATGGCGGTAATAATCAGGTGAGAGATACGTTTTACAAAATCAAAAAAATAATAAAACAAACAAACATGCTTATCAACAACAAACTAGATAATGTGACAACAACAACAGCAGCAACAACATCAACGACATGAAACAACCAACGTTTAACTATCATTATTTTGTCAGTTAAGTTTAGATGTCGTTGTTGTTTGGTGTTGTCAGCGTTCAGCTGTTATTTAACTGAATAAACCGACTGTTAAAATACAAACTAAAATGCATTTAACATTTGCGGGTGAATGTGGTGGCGTGGTGTGGTGCCTGTTGTGTTCCTGCCATTTCTGACTACGACAACGATGATAATGATGATGATGATGAAATTAACAACGCCACCAACAACAAAATATTATAAACTGTCAACACTTTTCACGCAACACATCACTGACAGCAGCAGCAAAAAAAAAAACAAAAACCGCCGTAATTGTCGTTCCTCCTCGTCGTCGTCGTTAATGGCTCAACAAAATATGAGAAATTAATGATATTTTTTTTGTTGGCGTTTTTCTTGTTTTGTCGAAAACAAATTAAAAGACAATTCTGTGTTTAAGTTTTTAAGTTTTATTCCTCCGTTTCTTCTTTTCGTAGTCATTTTACGAAAATACATCTTTAGACTCATCATTCAACGTATGTTGCTGTGCTTTTGATTTTTTTAGCTTTATTAAAATCCGCTTATTTGCACTGTTAAGAGCGTTTGGTGGGAAGAACCGGCAGCAGAATGAAATAACGCCGCCTGCGACGCATTTAATTTGCTTTACACGTCTGAGTGCACATTTGGGGTGAATGTGATGTTTAGCAGGCGGCTTACAGTCGGTTCAAAGCGGTTGTTCTGCCCAGTGCTTCTTAGCCGGACACAGTAGCATAAAAAATATTTTTGCTTACACTGAGTCATAAAATGAACACAACAATAAATTATATTAAAATATATAAATATCTGATCCGATTTTCCCCGGCCTATGGACTATGCAAATATATATCCAACATTTTATAGAATTTAACAAAGGACTTAAAATATAATTTAAAAGACTTCAAAACTAAAATGCAGTTCGTCGTGAGGATTGATTTATAATGTAAAATAAAAACAAGTAAGAATGCGTTAAGTTCGGCCGGGCCGAATCGTATATACCCTCCACCACGGAGTGCATTCCGCAGTATTACCAGCAGATTACGTGTCTATGAAATTATAGGGAATTTAGACGAATTTCATGATTATAGCTGTTGTCGCCCGCTAAAACTTTTATTTTCTTTGTGGTGCTTCCAAGCTACAAGAGGAATGTCCGCAACAAATTTCAAATATATGAAAATCAGAAATTTAATTAATAAGCCAAGGCTACCAATATGTTTATAAATGTTTTTACTATGTATATATAATGGAAGTAATACTTCAATTCATAAAGTAAATATAAGACAGCTATCATAAATACCCTGCATATTGGGGTGTATTTTCAGCTACAGTCGTTTGGATGGTTGTATTTCCATCCTATTTTAATTTCAAAAGTATAAATTTTGAAAATACCTTATCTCTCACGTATGCAATTTCATGATTTTACTATTTTTTGTCGTAAAAGCAACAAAATAAAATAAAACACGAATTTGGAAAAAAATATTTTACGTGGCTACGCAGAGGAATTCCATGATTCTATCTGCGGCCATTTTGTCGGTACTATTTTTATCTCCTTTTTCGAATTTTACTCCTTAAAAGTACGACTTTCGAAAATCTATGTATTTATCGTGTCTATGCAATTAGAGGGATGTACGCACCGAATTTCATCATTCTAGCTGTAGTCTTTTAGATGGTACCATTTTTATCCCTCTGCTTCCATTGAACCCCTTGAAAGTACGAATTTGGAAAAACCTTTTTATTTTTCGTGTCTACTCAGTCAGAGGAATTTATACAGCGATGGTTCCATTTTTGTCCCTCTGCTTCCATTGGACCTCATGAAAGTACGAATTTGGAAAAACCTTTTTTTCGTGTCTACTCAGTCAGAGGAATTTATACAGCGAATTTTATGGTTCTAGCTGCATCCATTTGTTTGGTACAATTTGTATCCCCTTTTTTGCATTTTACACCCTAAAAGTACGAATTTCGAAAATGCTTGAAAATGCTATCGTGTAAATGTTGGCCACGACTATGTCTGAGGAAGGTACAATTCTCGGCGACTCGTTCGAGCATACCGAATGGAGAGCCCATTCATTGAAAATAACACGCGAATGTAGTCGACTGGCTTCAATTCTTAAAATGGCAATGCAGTTTGATCTGTCATAAAAACCTATTGAAAATCAAACTTCATCAATGAATCACCCAATATATAGTGTGGGCAATTTTAAATTTTTAATTAGGAATAGCCTATCCTGAAAAGTACTGATTATTTGTTCAAATTTTTGGTTTTATTGGAAAGGTTGAACTTTGTCATTTAATATATACATTTTTTTTCCAATTATATTTTTTTCTCCGCCATATCATATCTAAATATCTAAATTGTATAGCTTTCCAGTATTTGATGTCCATTAAATCAAATGATTTTCTCTGAAATGCATATACGTTAGAAGCGACATTGACTCTTAATACACATGCAAAAAATCAGACGGATCCGTTGGATAGATAATGAGAAAATTCTAAAACAAAAATATCATATATACAAAATCATTTAAGTCATATGATGATAGAATTTGACTACAGTGAATTTTTTGTCGAGGAAAAAAATTGGATTTTTTGGAATAAAAATTCAAGAAAAAATAAATTTGTTTTGCTTCGAATCATTAAGAGAAAATTTTATGAAAGAAAAACAGAAAATAAACGTAAAAGAATTGAAGAAGATTGCAACTGGGAAGAGAAACATAAAATTTGTTGGTTGTTGTTTGGTTAAGAAGAAGAGGTCAGATTCAAGGCCTCGAAGTCTAAACGACTAAAACGTTTTCGACCTATACATCAAAAAGTAAAAGTTCTATTTGTGCTGCAATTTTCCCTGGGTGATTCCTTCCCATTGCACCCACTGTTTACTGCGCTGAATTCTAAACGTGATGTTGTAGGAAAATATTTCGAAAAGCGGCTGCTTGGGCAGTATGAGGTGCTAGTGACCCTATTTGACACACTTGACTTAACTCTGAATTCATCATCATTAACGCAGTTTACACATAATACTGTACAGCAGGCCGGTTGGAACATTCCGTATTTAACATATGAATGGCCAAACCACAGTTAAAAGTGTTAATTTTTATTTTTTTGGTTTTTCTGTTGGTCGTTTTAAAACGGAAGTGATGTTTATCTTCGAAAATTATACAGAAAAACACATTTTACAATAGAGAACATTTCTCGCCATAGGCCAATAACACAGAGTTTGGTTATACAATTTCCTACCAGGTGGATGAATGGGTCTGAATGAATTTTGGCTTATGCCAGGACTTTTCAGAAGCTATACATAGGTAAATCAAAGTATATTCTCAGAAACGTTTGGCAGGGCCAATTTTAATAAGCATACTAGATTGTACGTTAGGGTGTCGCTAAGTTACATATACATAACTAACTTTACTTGTGTAAGCATCTAAAATAAGTAAGTTCCACCGAACTAGTCGTCTCACATATTGCTGACAGTTCGGCAAAATGTACTGGACATGATGGATGCTGGTTTTGGATTTCAGAGCCACACTTTTATCTCGTCAGATTAGAAAAAGACTACTCAACAAAAAAATATAAAAATGTTGTTTCCGAGACCTATATTTTTTATTGACAATAAGGCGTTCTGAGTCAAAAATTCAACACAAATTGAAAAATACTAAAATTCCGATTTTCGTTCAAGGTACCTTTAATATTTGTACTTTCATTTTGGGAGTGTAGGTCCAATAACACCCGCTTATATGTTATGATAGTTCCATACGCAGCCAGTTTTACTTTCGCATAGAAACAGTGATTTGGGAACAGTTTCCTAGAAAATGAGAAAACATTTATTTTTTTATTTCGCTAGTGCGAAAAAATTAAAAAAAAATCGAGTCGATGTGAATTCGGCAACATTTACTCAGAAAACATTTACTAGAAATTTTGGTTTTCTTGGTCTTTAAATCATTCCGTTGGTACGAACGATTTTTTTTAATGTACTAACGAAGCAGAAAACACGAATCTGCAAACATGAATTCCAGTATATTTTGTCTGATTCAAATCGAATCGAATCTTGGGAAATATCACATTTATTTGAAAAAACAAAAACAGTCTTACGGTTTCTTTGACAACTTTCCATTCGTGTGAGATTCCATGAATTTTTTTGCTATTTAAAGTAAATACTTTGGAATACTTCTTTTCACCTTTTATCTCGTAGATTCTTCTGGTAAAACAATAAATTTAAAGCTAAACCAGATAGCACGAGGGTTAAGTATTGACACTATGTCAGTCATAGTATTGTCAGTATGATATTTTCGATTTACATTAAAAATCCTTCAAATATCCTAATAAAAAGTGTGTATTCCCCTAGCTGAGTTTCGCCAAAAAATAGCGACTTTGCGAATTTAAAAAGATTTTTTGATATAATGTTCAGAAATGTTCATAACTACTGTCAATAATGTAAATATATGAATTTAAAATATATATACAATTTCCCAATTGTACAGTAAAATAAATCGGTTCAGATTTCACTGTGTCTGCGTCACACAAAAATCATCAGTGTTGGAAAAAGTTAAGATCATTGTCAACTAGGGTTTGGGGTTTCCCGGACTTTTTTCATTTCCCGGGAAAACGGGAATAATTTATTTTAGATTTGTCCAATGTGGTTTAAAAAATCAACATTTAGTAACGGGTGTGGTTTTTTAACCCATTGACGCCCACCGTACACGTTCATGTACATTATTGCAATGTTTTCGTACTTCTTTGATAATTTTCATAATGAATGCAATTCGTGATAATTAAACTATATGGCACAAGTGATCGAGAAGAACAAAACAAAATAATATTAATATAAAATTAAATATTTTTTTATACACTCCACGAGAGTATTATGTCTTTGTGTATTTGTTTGTAACACCCAAAAGGAAGAGAGATAGACCCATTGTTAATTATACCGATCGACTTAGAATCACTTTCTGAATCGATTTAGCAATGTCCGTCTGTCTGTCCGTCCGTCCGTCCATCTATTCTTGTAATCACGATACAGGTCGCAATTGTAGACAGAACAAAATGAAACTTTGCACAACGAAGTTTTTCGGGATAAGAACGAACGCTATTTAATTTGAAGAAAATCGGTTCAGATTTAGATATAGCCCCCATACGAATTTCACTCCCGATTTGACACTTTTCACTCTAGATACCACATATTACAACAGATTTTCTTCAAAATTGGCAAAACATCTTATATTCCAACTAGAAACACCTGTGGTAAAAATGGGTCAGATCGGTTCAGATTTATATATAGCTCCCATACAAATTTTGCTCCCGATTTGACTTTTTCCGCTCTAGAAACCACATATTATATCAGATTGTCTTCAGATTTGGCAAAACATCTTATATTTCAACTAGAAAAACCTGCGGTAAAAATGGGGCAGATCGGTTCAGATTTATATATAGCTCCCATACAAATTTCGCTCCCGATTTGACTTTTTCCGCTCTAGAAACCACATATTGTTTCAGATTGTCTTCAAAATTGGCAAAACATCTTATATTTCAACTAGAAACACCTGTGCTAAAAATGGGGCAGATCGGTTCAGATTTATATATAACTCCCATACAAATTTCGCTCCCGATTTAACTTTTTCCGCTCTAGAAAACACATATTGTATCAGATTGTCTTCAAATTTGGCAAAACATCTTATATTTCAACTAGAAACACCTGTGGTAAAAATGGGGCAGATCGGTTCAGATTTATATATAGCTCCCATACAAATTTCGCTCCCGATTTTACTTTTTCCGCTCTAGAAACGAAATATTTTAACAGATCCTCTTCAAATTAGGCGAAATATATTATATTTGTCCTAGAAACACCCATAGTCAAAATGGGTCAGATCGGTTCAGATTTACATATAGCTCACATACGAATTTCACTCCCGATTTTAATCTTTTCACTCTAGATACCAAGAGATTTTCTTCAAAATTGGCAAAACATATTATATTTCAACTAGAAACACTTCTGGTAAAAATGTGTTAGATCGGTTCAGATTTATATATAGCTTCCATACAAATTTCGCTCCCGATTTAACTTTTTCCGCCCCAGAAACCACGAATTTTCGCCGAATTTCTTCAAAGTGAGCATAACACCTTATATTTGAACTGGAAGAACTTATTGTGAAAGTTAGTCACATTTTTCCATGTTTGGATATAGCCCCGATACAAATATTCTTATCGATTTCACAAATCGAACCAGGTTGTATTAGCCTATGATTAGGAAACATACAAAAATTCTTCCCGTTTTCACTTTTTTACCGAGTTGGACTGTATTCGGTTGGAAAGTGGAGTGTATCATGTAGTCGGCCCCGCCCGACTTTAGCCTTTCCTTACTTGTTCTTTTATTAAAAAAAAATTTATTAAAATTGTGAAACATCTAGCCGTGTGTGTATAAATAAATCGTTGGAATTTTCCTTCATAATATTTGTGAAGTGATTTCATAAAAAGGTTTTCATAAATTTAGTGCATTTTTTCTTAATATGCATGAAAAATTCATAAATAAAATGAAATGTTTCATACAATTTTTTCATAAACATTTCATAAAACAAAATTGTTAAATTAGTGAAACTTAGTTTCATAAGATCAAAGAAAGATTTCATAGTATTAAAGAAATGAAAAAATTTTATTATGGAATACCTTCATAAATATAATGAAGGATTTCATAGTTTTTATGAAATGTTTCATAACTTACAACTACACTTTTAGTGTGCCGACTTTATTGGTTGAATGCTAGCAATTCTCATTTGTACTCTGTTAACTCTGACATAAGTATTTACCCTAATTTTGGTCAAGGACATATTCATTGCAAAGACTTTCGCAATGGTGGTATGTGTTGATAGGTTAGTCAACGAGTCAGACCTTTTTTGCTTTTTGTTTATAAATTATTACTATTTATGAAACTCTTTCATAAAGGTTCTTCACAAAAACTACGAAAATTTTCATGAATCATATCTTGAAAAATAATGAATTTTTGTGACAAAAGTACTTCGAATGAAGAACTGCATTTCATAGTTTCTACGAAATGTTTCATAAATTCTATGACACTTTTCATTGATTTGTGCTTTATGAAACATGTTTCATACATTTTATGAAATGTTTCTTTGGCGACTTTTAAATTGAAATTTTCACCGAGTTTAAGACAAAATCATTAATATTATGAAAATAATTCTTTCAGTGTATGGTGGAAGGTATATAACTTAACGCCCTTTCTATTTATTTCCTTTCTGACGTTTCAACACTGAGCAAAAATATGATATCACATTTTCCCGAAATTCCAATTGAATTACTGCAAATATTGATATTTTACAAATTGACCTAGTTTTCCCCAAAATGTATGTAATTGAACTTTTAATAGCAACAAATTAAATAGTGAATTACTTCCCTGTGAAATAAGTAACATTGTCTGACCAGACTAATTTATATAACCGAACGAATTCATACCCATACTAATTTTATTTCCGCCACCAAAAAACGCCCGCCACCCATTAGTCTTCAACATTTTAGAGAAAATTAACAATTTCCATAAACATTTTTCAAAACAATACGTCCGTCAGTCACAACGTTGGCGCGGTTGATGCATGACAATTACACTGGGTTCCTCATGTTTTCCAACCACCAAATTTACATATAAACAACATTTTTATCTTAAGAACTGTCCCCGTCAGGCCCAAAAGCCCAACTGGTCACTGGAAACCACCTAAAGGCAATACAATACGGTGAGTTTTGAACCCACGAAGTGAGTGTCCAACCGAACACACTGTCACTAGTACTAGCACCACCACCAACCAACCACGAGAACAGAGTCCACATAAAACGTTGTCATGCTTGAGTTATCATTTAATTGTTTGTTCCTATGCCTGGGTATTTGCATGTAGATTAGTGTACAAATATAGGAATACAAATACATTAGAGTGGGTTACGAAAGAAATTTGTTGCAAGCACTTTGAAACTGTTTCGGATGAGAGACAAAAAGAAATTAGTGAGCTAAACCTTACTGAAAATGAGACAAAGGGTACATTAGTCCGGGACGAATCTTATAAAGGAATCGTCCCACAAGGACTGACCTAAAAAATTATACTTTTCTGCAATATTTAGATCCAAATTCATAGAACGGATTTTCTTTACAGAAATGATTGTAGAAAATTCGATTTCGAACCACCGTGCGATGGTGTAAAATTTTCTGCTCCATATGAGTGAATTACAAGTTCAATACATAACTCATATCGATAATGAAATGAAGATAGTGTTCTCTTGTATATCAAGGTTCGTGATGGATTGGTTCACGAGGTACCCACTCTAACATACATTTACATGCGACTATGTTGTTTGGACTCTTTGTAATGCTTCAGATCTTTAAATGTAATTTTCACTGCAGGTGTTAAAGCCGAGTTGTTTGCTTGCTTTGTTGAGGTGAGGTTTCCAACTAGTGCCACCTACAAATACATAAATACGAGTAAATGTTCATGCATTACGTTCCGTTTAACAGGAAAGAATAATTTAAATTTTATTTAATTTATTTTTTTTCGTTCGGTTTAAAAATGATGATCATCATCTGGTGTCTGGCGGTTGTGATCTTCTTTGTTTGGGTCGGGGAAGCATGAACATGGAACATGGAGTGGTTAACCGAGCGAGCGACTGAGTGACAAGTATTTAATGAATTCTGCACTGATTATGTTAATTGCCGACATTTGGTTAAATTAACAAACGTCGAGTTAGAGTTAAAAAGGGGGAAGCTTTTCCGGGTCTTTGAACGTTTCACAACATTGTTAGACGCTTTTATCAGATTTCAGATGGATATCGAAAATGTAGGTGTTTCAATACATATAAATAGAGTCAATGTGGTCTTTGACATCGTGCCAAGTACATATTCGTGCATATCAGTTGAAGTCTGTACCAAAATTCATGAAAAATTTAAACTTTCAATCTAGTCACTGATGATTAGAGTTTGACCGATTAATCGGCATCGGCTTCGGCCTTCGGCAAAAGACCGAAAGACATAAATTCTATATTGTTTGAAGTTGTTGTAGTTGTTAATGCTAAACTAAAACAGATAAAGGTTTGCAATTTGAAGAATTTTTTACAAGTATTCTGCTCTTTAATTTGATATAATAGGGTATTTATTATAGTATTTAAAATAATTTTTGGAAGATTGTATCCTTTGGAACTTTGAAGTCGATGGAACTTGTAAGGCAAGGGGCAACAGATGAGAAAATGACAAACTATACCCGCCAATTAGGACCATTTTGCTTATAGTTTCAGACGTATATCATCCGGTTCAAGTGTAACGATATTTTTAAAATTTGTCTTATTCGTTTAATCTAGGATATGTTCGGAGTAATATTGTTACTGAAAGGCATTTACTGTTGAACCATGTTAGTTTTGTACAAATTATCACGAATTTCTTCGATTATATTTAAGGAGTTTTCATGAAATGTAATAATTTTATATAGCTGCGTGAAATCCATACCTACTAATTTTCATTTTGGGAAAAATATAAATTGTTCGTTTGTTATACTTCTACTTGTACTTTAGTTACATTCGGTTGCCCATGGATCCATCTCCTGGAGGTCAACTACTTATTGAACTGTCCTCGTATTCGAAAGATAAAACTATCTGAAAGTATAATCGACTAGTGATATATATTTTCACGAGCTTATCGATTTTAGCATGTTTTGAAAAATATTCGGCCAAAAAAAAACACCTTCGGTTGAACTCTACTAATGATGTTAACCACATGCGCGAATCCTCAAGGAGTCAGAACGAAACTAAGAAATCAATAAATGAACTTATAACTATTACCCGTGATATACCACAGTGGAAAGCATATACACATAATTTAGGTTAAGTTAAAATACCATGAACATTACACGTAAAATAAAAAAATCATATTGAATACTGTGTAAAATCTACAAAAAATTTAGATATGTAGAATATATGTCTTCGAAAATAATGTTCAGAAATATTTTGATTTTCAAAAAAATAATCCAAAATTCAAAAAGTTGGGAATATATGTATATTAAACAAGTAGAATAGGGGCGTAACCACCACGGAATACATTAAAAGTAGGTTGTAGTTTGATGGGTACCATTTTTATCCCTTTTGTCCCCCCTATGAATAAGAATCACTTTATGGTGTACGTTTTTTGCTATACCAAATATCAAGCAAATAGTTCGGTGGAATATTTTCTTTATCAGCGCTTCTCATTTGTCATATGTGCTGTTACTAATATGAACCGATTACGGTTAAGACACACATTCGTTGCGAATGTTCTGACGAGATGCGGTAACGCCCATCGAAACTGCGCAGTCAACTTTTAGCTGAAGCAATAAAGGTCTTACTTGCCTTGTTGCTAATTTCGGGTTCTGCTGAAGTCTTCAGCACAACCTTTGGTCTTAAACCAAAATAAATTACAACACATATAAGCTGAAATTTTCAAAAAAACATGCTTAAAAACTATAAATATTAGGAATATTTTCAGTCCTTGTGAGGGAATAATTTACCCTTTTGACCGATCAAGAATATATATACTTTATAGAGTCTCAAGTTGATATTTCAAACGGTGTTACAAGCGGAAAGGACAAACTTAGAATACCCCTATCCTGTGGTGGAGGGTATAAAAACTGAAACCATAAGGTTTTAATATTAGTTTTTATTCAATAAGCTCAAAAAAGTTTAAAAATAATATAAAATATTACATTTTTGTCTATATTAAAACCCGGTTTAATCGATTTTACCGGTTTTGTAAAAATTTAAAAACGTTTTTTGTATTTGTGAATTTTCGAACAAACAGAAAACCAGTTTGCTGACATCACTGCAGCAAATTTGTACTTTCCCGTAAGGGAGAATTGCGACTAGGGAGTGGTACACAGGATTGAAAATCGATTTTCGACACTTTCTAAAATCGAGAAGAATTTTTGTATCGGAGTTATATCAAAAATGGAACGACCCACTTTCACCATAGGCGCTTCTGGTTAAAGTGTAACGTGTTATGCAAAATCTGAAGAAAATCACGGAAAATACGAGTTTTCTAGTGGGAAAAGTCAAGTCGGGAGAGAACTTTATATGGAAGCTATATATAAATCTGAACCGATCCGACCCGTTTTCACCAGAGGTAATTTTAATTGAAATATAAGATATTTTGCCAAATTTGAAAAAGATCTGTTAAAATATATGGTTTCTAGAGCAGAAAAAGTAAAATCTAGAGTGGAAATAGTCAAATCAGGCTTGAAATTCGTAGAGGGCTGTATCTAAATCTGAATAGATTTTCTGCAAATTAAATGCGGTTCGTCCTTCGTTGTGCAAAGTTAGGTTCTGACTACAAATCGACTCAAAAATTGATTATATGCCGATCTATCTTCTATTTTTAAGTAGTTTATTATCACAAGGTTTAAAAACAAACCTTGTGTTAATAAACTAATGACAAAATAATTATTCTGAAGATTTTTAAATTAAATTCTGGTTGATTTTGCAAGAAAAAAATAGAAAAAATGTGGACATCTGTTTGTTGTCGGTAACTACTTACTGGGATTTTTGGGTGTATATTTAAGTCCGAAGCAGTTCACATTATATTGAGTTTGCGAGGCAGATATTCAGACCAATAATAACCGGAGTAGTTGTTGCATTCCACTGGGCATTGATAAGGGGGAGTAGCGTCCCTTGAAACGATCGTCTGCCCTGCTAGCAACCGAACCAAATAAATGTCACACACTTCTATTCAAAATACTTAGTTTTCTGTTTAATAAAACAAAAACAAATGATCAAGAACCTGAGTAAGAGTTACAACATATCCTATGAAAAGAGAATATCAAATAATAAAAAAAAAAAACAAAACATAAACAAAAACGCATACAATAATGTTATGAGAAAAATACATACACAAACTTTCAAAACAATCGCAGCTATCAAGGTCAAAAACCGTACCGCTTGATATGGAATGACCCATATATATTTTTTTGGAAAATTTGCGTTTTGAGAAGTGTTATGATCTGCCTGATGGGTTTTCAACACGACAAATTTCAATTGTTCGAGACATCATTTGATATGTTGCCTTGCCGCAGTGAATAGAACTGCAACTGTTTACAGGGCATTCCCTTTAAGGATGTTTACATTCACACGCCTCTATCTCTGTTTACAGAATACTAGGAAAACGAAATTCATATTTGAACTCGGCCAAAATTTAAACGTTTCTCTTTTATCATCGGAGATTTGTGCATAGTCATCCATAAATGCGGAACTAAATATTGGGAAAAATATTAACAATATTTGAATAATAATCATTGTCATGCACTCAAGTGATCATTTACGAGCCGCCGCGGCGTACAAAAAGCAGCATTTTAAAGTGAATGAACAAAATCTAACCAATGCTCCATATTTTGTGTGTCATATTTCTTCACGCCACATAAAAACCCATTAAAATAAAAAACAGCACAACTTTACAGCCAGCCAGCGATTTAGAGTCGAGTGGCCGTCCGTCCGTCCTTCCGTCTGCCTGTCTGTTTGTGTCTTTTATTGTTAAATAACACATTAAATAAAACACATACATATCGCCACAACGCACAAGAGGAAATGAGGGGGAAATAGTGCAAAATCATGCAGTAGCAAATAATTAACAAAACAATAATAAATAATTCATTCATTCATTCCAGCCATCCATCCATGCATCCAATCCGCCCGTCCGTCCACTAAAAAATCGAATCGATGTGAAATATTGTGAACACTTCATTTATTTGTTAATGTTTCCTTTATGGTAATTTTGTTTGGCGGACAAATCGAAAACGAAAGCAGAAAACAACATAAACGACTTTTGCTGTTGCTTTTCCTCTCCAATACATTCAAAATCGTTTTTACTTTTTTATTATTTTTGAAATTTCATCATTCGTTTGCCGCATTTCGGACAACTTTGTTGCATCGTTGCGTCTGCGCATGCATCTGTGCGCCAACGGATCATTCGCACGGTCTGCACATCAGGGCAGAAATCTGCCTCATTTAATCTTCTTAGAGGATTAATCACCTTTATAAAGGCTTCTGACACTTTGTACGAAAATGTTATTAAAGACAGAGAGAGAGAGAAATATCAGTAAAAGTTGAAAACGAACTCAATTGAAAAATCACTTTCTCAAGCCATTCATCTGTGACTATTTCCGGTTGAGTATGTGGTCACTGCCATGGATAAGTTGGCAAACAGGGATTCTAAGTCAATTGAGGTCTCTTCTTAATATATTTTTATTTATATTTTAATTTATTATTTAATTTATATTTTTATACCATCGAGTAAAGAGTTCAAATCTAGAGAAATGTTTGTGTGGGGCTTTATCAAGGCATGACCCCATGTGGACCACTTTTGAGTAGAAACTTAACATGATGTGGCAAATTTGGTAAAATCGTTTGATCAATCGAGTGATATTGGTGACAATTTCATATTTTGAAACCTTCACTTCATCATCATCAATTCCAAACTAAACAAATTTATAAATCTTCTCATGCCTTCGGAATCTGGTTTTCCCTCTAACCGGCTAAAAGTATTACTAATAGTTTCTTAAATAATATAGATAAAATGCTAGTATGATTGTATAATTAAACGACTTATGCTAAATTGAAATGAAGCTGATAATTACCCAGTTGTGCAGTGATGCCTTAAAAAACGATTAATCCGATTAAAAAAATCTTTTAATAATAAAAAACGCACACGTATCGCGGGGGAAAATTAAACAACAACAAAAACTGGACTTGTAGCAAAACTGGACAGTAGTCCAAAGGAAAATGAAAATGATTAGACATGTAAAATGGGCGTCTATATAATTCAGAGATTATTTATTTAAAATAATAAAAGGTTCCCAAAAATGCATGAATGAATATTAGATCAATACATCAATTTTAAAACAAAAGGCGAAAGTCGGGAGGAGCCGACTACACAGTGTTTTAGTATCGATAGATCGATTTTATGTAGTCAATATAAATTATGCAGTAAATTATACGAATATGGCAAAATTGCATTATGTTACTCCTATCTCATGCTGGGAAAAATATAACCATCATTTTTATCAAAATTGGCTGTAATAAGTTGAATCTAGAGTGCCTCTGCGTTATGCTCGAATTGAACTGTATGTATTCCTAACTAAAATATAACGTAATGTTGAAAATAAATCTAAAATTGTATTTGGGTGAAGTCCACATCAAAACAATATGAAAACCATATATATATCCCCCATACGAATTTCACTCCCTATTTGACTCTTTTCACTCTAGATACCACATATTTCAAAAGATATTCTTTAAAATTGGCAAAACATCTTATATTTGAACTAGAAACACCCATGGTGAAAGTAGGTCAGATCGGTTCAGATTTAGTATAGCCCCCATACAAATGTCGCTCTAAAAACCACATATTGAACCCGATTTTTTTCAAATTTGGCTTAACAGGGTTCAGATTTAGATATACTTTTATTTATATATATACAAATGTTGGTCCCAAATGTTTAACCAATTTTGGCCAAACTTTACATATTATATTTCACTTATAAACATACACGTGGGTCACATTCTTTCCATATTTCAATATAGCCCCATACACACGTCCTTTCCGTTTTATCATTTTTGTCAAACACGTTCATGTATAGGATACAAGAATCCTTCCCGATTTCACTTTGTTATCGAATTGAATTGTAATAGGATAGAAAGTGGAGTGTATCATAGAGTCCGCCCGACTTTAGCCTTTCCTTATTTTTTTTAAATACCAGCGAATGCCAAAAATCGCTTGTTGCAGAAGAATCCTAAAAACTAGACTAATGCTACACATAGGGTTTGGTGTCCGGGAATTCTCGAATCGAATTTTTAAATTTCCCGGGAATACGGGAAATATTAAAAAATATGTTTTTGTTTTTTTTGAGCACTAATTTAGTTTTACTATATAAATTGGAAATTGTAGATATATTTAAAATGCATATATTTACATTACTGACAATTTTATACTATGGCTGACATAGTGCCAATACGTAACCCCTCGTGATATCTGGTTTAATTTTAAAATTCTTTTTCCCCAGAAAAATCGACGAAATAAAAGGTGAAAATCATCACAAAGAAGAATTTACTTTACATATGAAACCATTAAGAAATGGTCTAAAAATAGGAATAAAATTAAAATTATCACCTGGAAACTTTCAAGAGAAATCTAATACGAATAGAAATATACCCTACGGTATATTTAAATTACCCTTTTGTAAGAACTAATAACTGCACTATTTCAATGTTTTAATTTTTTATGAATTTATTAAATTAAAATAAACATTTTTTAATGTTTATATTACTTTTATAGTTTAGAATATATTCTCCTGTTTATGTAAAATACTTTCCTCTCTAGACGAATGGATCTAAATTAAATTAAAATATAAATTAAAGACACCATGACATTCTCAGTTATTTGTTTCCTTAAACATTTTTTTTAATTTTGAATCTAGTCTATCTAGGTGTCAGTTCACTTGTGCTTGTGATTTCAATGTCCAATATTATTTATGGCTCCTTAAATTTTGTCTATTTGTCAAGAGTAAAATATTTGTAAAATGAAAAATAATTTCTAAAATATTTTGCAAAAAACATTCGTTTTTAATAAGTAATATGTCAGTGATTTAAACGTAACCGTAAAGTACGAAAACCTTGCAACAGTGTACACGGACGTGTACGGTGGGCATTAATGGGTTAAAAAATCACACCTGTTACTAAATGTTGATATTTTAAACCATATTGGACATACCCAAAATAAATTATTTTTTCCGGGGAATTCCCGGGAATGAAAATTTTCATTCCCGTTTTCCCGGGTAATGAAAAATGTCCGGGACACCCCAAACCCTAGCTACACATCTATAATTTTCACGACTTTTCTTTGCAGAAATGCCCACTGTGCAATAATAACACTTTAATTGGCATTAATATGAGCACCATTTTTTCCAGTCTGAAGAGCATTTCTGTTTTGGTTGGATGGTGTGTATGTGTGTGTGAATGGTGTGTGCGTGGTGCTATTACAAAAACAAATTGTTAATTCTGCAATGTGAACGACAATCGTTTAATTGAAATTAAAAATGTGATTTCGAAAGGAAAGCCTCCAGCGCCACAACGGCCGCTTAATATTAATTATATAATTTCTTAATAAACTGGTAAACGTTTGTTGCACTCTATTTTACAACAACATCAACAACAACCATAATTTTGTTGCGCTTTTCCATGTCACGATTAAATCCGGACAAAGCAAAAGTCGTTTAGTCACTTCTTTTGAGTCGCTCTTTTCAGTTGTGTGGTTTTGTTTGGTGATTATGCTGCACCTGCGCAGCGAAAATACGATCATCACATGACGGCTTGTCGGCTCGGCTTTGAATGTGGCAAGGAAAAAATCTCAAGTGAATTAAAAATCCTGATAGCGCGCCAAATTTGTTTTGACTTAACACTAATAACCATTAAATGATATGTTATGTAATCGGTGCGCTGTTCATATCAGTGGCCGCGGTGACGTGCAAGGAGTTTAAGAAGGCACGAGAATCGTTTGGAAAGTTCGAGTACAAATGGACCACATATATTTGGGAAAAATAAAATTGTGCATACATTTTTTCTGAGATAATAATCATTGTTGGGAATTCAAATAATTTCAGTTTCAACAAAGGAAGAACTGCATTCAAATGGTCTCACATATGGTCTCATTGGGCCCAGTATGAATTCTTTTAGAGAGTCAAAAGGGGCAAAATGGGATACAAATTATTCATATAAACATGTACACTTATTGGGATAAAAAAGTGAAAGATAACTGCGGACAAATAGGCTATTTTTATCCCTCTGTACCCATTGTATGTCTTCAAAGTATGAATTTGGAAAAAACCTTTTATTTTTCGTGTCTACGCAGTCATATGAATGTGTACTACGAATTTCATGACTCTAGCTGCGGTCATTTTGTTTGGTACTATTTTATCCCCTTTTTCCATTTTAACCCCAGAAAGTACGAATTTCGAAAAATCCGTTTATTTTACGTATCTACGCAATCAGAGGAATTTCATTATTCTAGGTGCAGATGTTTGGTTGGTACCATTTTTATCCCTCTATTCCCATTTTACCCCTTAAAGTACGAATTTGAAAAAAATACTTTTTCATTATGCATCTACTCAATTAGAGGAATGTACACACCGAATTTCGTATTCTAGTTTCTAGCTGTTGTCGTTTGATATGTACCATTTTTATCCCTTTTTGCCCCTATGAATAAAAATCACTTTATGGTGCACGTTTTTGTTATAGGGGGAATGCGCACACCCAATATCAAGTAAGGACAAGTAGACATATTGAAAACAATTAAGAAAAGGCTAAAGTCGGGCGGGGCCGACTATATGATACACTCCACTTTTCAACAGAATACAGTCCAACTCGGTAAAAAAATGAAAACGGGAAGAATTTTTGTATGCTTCCTAATCATAGGCTAATACGACCTGGTTCGATTTGTCAAATCGATAAGAATATTGTATCGGGGCTATATCCAAACATGGAAAACTGTGACTAACTTTCGCAATAAGTTCTTCCAGTTCAAATATAAGGTGTTATGCTCACTTTGTGCAATAACATTACAGGACATGTGACCTATTTTCACCATAGGTGTTCCTAGTTTAAATATAAGATGTTTTGTCAATTTTTAAGAAAATCTCTTGTAATATATGGTATCTAGAGTGAAAAGATTAAAATCGGGAGTGAAATTCGTATGGGAGCTATATGTAAATCTTAACCGATCTGACCCATTTTCACTATGGGTGTTTCTAGGACAAATATAACATATTTCGCCTAATATGAAGAGGATCTGTTAAAATATGTGGTTTCTAGAGCAAAAAAAGTCAAATCGGGAGCGAAATTTGTATGGGCGCTATGTATAAATCTGAACCGATCTGACCCATTTTTACCACAAGTGTTTCTAGTTGGAATATAAGTTGTTTTTCCAATTTTGAAGAAAATCTGTTATAGTATGTGGTATGTAGAGTGAAAAGTGTCAAATCGGGAGTGAAATTCGTATGGGGCTATATCTAAATCTGAACCGATTTTCTTTAAATTAAATAGCGTTCGTCCTTATCCCGAAAAACTTCGTTGTGCAAAGTTTCATTTGGTTCTGTCTACAATTGCGACCTGTATCGTGATTACAAGAATATATGGACGGACAGACAGACATTGCTAAATCGATTCAAAAAGTGATTCTAAGTCGATCGGTATAATTAACAATGGGTCTATCTCTCTTCCTTTTGGGTGTTACAAACAAAAGCACAAAGACATAATACTCGTGGAGTGTATAAAAAAGTCTAAAATAACAACTATAAGACGCATTTATGGAAAATTTGGACTTCCAAACTCCTTTCGTTTAGATGATAGTGTGCTTTAAACCGACGGACATGTAACGGACGGACATGTCTAGATCGTCTTATAATTTCATGACGATCAAAAATATATATACTTCATAGGGTCTCAGGTCGATATTTCATTTTATCCCCATCCTGGATGTGGGGGGTATAATAAGGAAAAAGTAAAAAGGTGTTAAGTTCGGTCGGGCCGAATCTTATATACCCTCCACCACGGAGCGCATTCCACAGTATTGCCGGAAAATTAAAGGACGTCGATTTTAACTAAAGGGTGATTTTTTAAAAGCTATAGGAAAGTTTTTCAAAAAAACACATAAAATTTAGAAAAATTAATGAAATCTTTATTTGAATCGATAGTACGGTCCATATAATTTAATGTTTGAAGATTATTTCATGCAAATGTTGACCTTGACTGCGCCGCAAATTGTCCATCCGCTTAGCCCAATTTTGGAATTTCCACGTTTTTGAGTAACAGAGGCCCAATTGCTGCGAACGGCGACGAATCGATAATTGATGGTCATCATAACACTGGCCGATACTGCTGCGATATTTTCTTCAGTTCGCACTCTACGTAAGCGTGTTGGTGGATTAATGTCCAACAATGTAAATTTGGTGCGAAATATAGTCACAATATCCCGAATAGCCGCTTCATTGGGTCGATTAAACTGACCATAAAAAGGAAGCGCGCGATGAACTTTCTTAACATAGCACGAATTTTGTTAATAAAATTCAATAATTTGCAAGCGTTTTTCGTTTGTAAGACGATTCATGGTTAAATTATAGACCAAACTGAAGATATTTGACAGTGAAACAAAACACGAAACATGTGTCAGCTGTTTAAACCAGTGTTGCCAAAAAGATAATAGCTAAAAAATCACCCTTTAGAAGTGCAGTACCATATTATAAAGATTTGGAACACAAAATCACTCAATTATTACTAGAAATCTGTAAGGCACAGAGACTATATTTCACATGAAACTAAAATATTTATTATCGACACTTTATGGAATACATGTAATAATTCAGTGATTTTTGATCGTTGGTCTCAGATGAACGAAAATAAGTTACAGAAACAGACCCTAATACTACAAGTGTATACAAAAAGTGAATATGAGGCGGCAATCTTCAACAATGTGCCCAAAATATTAGAGAGAAACATTTTCCCTCAGGGCCTATTTTCCATTAGCAATTTTTTGATTCCATCTACAGACCAAAGGTCTGTACCACTTTGATAGGACCCACTATGTTTCGCATCCACAGTGTAATGCACACACCTAATTTCATGATTCTATCTAAAGCCGTTTACTTGGTACTAGTTTTATTTGTTCATTTTGATCTTAAAAGTACGAAGTACAGTCTATGCAGACAAACGCGTGTAAACAACTAATCTAGCTACAGCCGCTTGTTTGGCACAAATTTTAATCCGTTTTTATCCTAAATGTACGAATATCGCAATATATCTTTACTTTTCGTCTCTACGCAGTCACAGCAGTTTGATCGGTAATATTTTGTATCCCTTTATGCCTTCATGTTTCGAGTCTAGGCAGTCAGATGAATGTATATACAGAATTTCATGATCTCAACTGCAGTGTTTGGTACCTTTTGAAAAGACCCTCGATTTTACGCAATTAGAGTTGATGTACATTCCAAATGCCGTGTCTCTAGCTGCTGTCGTAATATTGGTACCATTTATATCCCCTTTTCGTCCCATTTGGCCCGCTAACAATTTTGTTTATTGCTCACATAATCTTACATAATCTAAATATTAGGGGACATTTTCAGTCCTTGTTAGGGACTGTTTATTATTTTTCCCTCTGGGCCGATTTTGCCCACTTTTTAAATCAGTGTATAATTGAATGGGATATTCCAGTTTTAACTAAAACTAAATTTTCGCAATTCAAATTCATTAAATGTTGAGATATGCGAATTGGAATGACCAAAACGTTTTTTTTTTCAAAAATTTAGTTTTATTAAATACTGGAATATCCCAGTAAAGTAGCGACCGATTTTTAAATGCAATGCGCCGTTTTACTCCTCATATACCAATATCGCGTTTCTAGGATTAACAGAAAAAATACAAAAATTTTTTGAATAATTATATCCTTCAGAAATATCCAGTTCTTTTAAATATAAACTCGATCAGAGTGTGCAAAATTAAGAAGTCGGTTTTCTGTCTCCTGTCAGCATTCAGAGTTATGAAGAAATTATAGAATTATATAACGAAATCACTCATCAATGAAACTATTTCATTACAAAAATCACACTATATAAACGTCGATAAGTTCAGTAACTCTGTTTGTTATTCCTATGATCAGTAGATTAATGTGCGTCGTTTGTGTGGCATTAGAGACAATTTTTTTTGAACGGAACACCCTATTATATATAGGGGATTTTTTGTCCAAAGCTCAGCGGATTGAACTTTTTTCACAGTTTTTTTTTCCATTTCGATACACGAACTGTATAAGCCCAACTAATTGCAATAATTAAAGTAATTTGGTAGAAAATATTAAGCCAATTAAAAAGAAAAATACACTATAAACGGCCACAAATCACATATTGTTTTGAAACAAACAGCACAGAATTTCGACAAAACAGAATGTCAAAAACTTAAAAGCACAAATCACAAAATTGGTTATGCTCCAAAAAAGAAAAAAAACGAAAAAATGAAAAAACAAAACTCCAAGCACGAAACGCGAAACGAAACAAATAGTTTTATAAATGCCATTTAAAATGATATGTTGACGACTTTTTTACGCATTTCTTTTGTCGTCGTCGCTCTATTGTAATGGGACAATTAAAGCGACACAAACTGAGGGAATTATATTAGATAGAGTTCACGACGACAACTACTAAATACATTTGACTCTTTTCTTTCTTTTTTCAAACCATTTTCAAAGTTTCAATTATATTTTCTGTCATGGAGTTTAATTTGACATTGTGGTGGCGGTGTCTGGAAAATAAATCGGAAACCAGGTTGGCGCCAGTTGAGCATTATGTAAGGGAACAATGAATGGCTGAGCATCCATTCGTGTGGACAATTGAATGAAGACAATATCTTGCAATAACCTCCGAACATTGGGCCGAATTAATTTTTGATAGTAATAATAATATTAAAATAAAAATAATAAAAAAAATCAACCTCCCCCTCGATCCAATCCCAATGGTAATTATTGCATCTCACAAGGCAAATAAGTTTAATTAGATTTTAGACATTCATGGAAATATCAATGCAATTTAGCTCATTTAAAATTACTTTTTCATCAGTGGTAATGTGAAGTTAGTCATCTTTTGTATAAAGCACAAGTGTCCTTCGCCGTAGCGCACAAAAGTTGTACTTGAAGGATGAAGTGCAAATATTTGTTTTTTATTTTTAACAATACAAGTAAATTTACATACTATTTTTTTTGGGCCCAGGGATAGAGACGGGCAACCAAGATTATTGTAGCCAGTTTTTGCAGCCTGTAGTGGGAACAGAACCCCCACGCCGATAGAATTATGATTTATTTTTCCGCAAAAATGTAATATTTTATTCTTAGTTTGTTTTTTGTTTGATTAGTGATCGATTGGATTGATTTTTATGTGTTTTGTATGTAATAAATTTGAATGTAATACATGCCATGCGGATGGCTGTTTAATAAGTTCATGGACAGAAAACCGTATCATGTTGAAACCCCATCAGGTAGATCTCAGGGTGTATATAAATATATCGCATATGTGAATTTGCAAAAATTTTGTTTGTATGTATAGTTGGTCTGTTATGTTGCATGTGTTGTCATTTATTTTGGTTTAAGACCAAAGGTTGTGCTGAAGTCTTCAGCAGAACCCAAAATATTCCACCGAACTTTGTTTATCAGTGCTTCTCATTTGTCATATGTGACCGCTGGTACTAATATGAACCCTGATTTAAGTCAACGACATACATTCGTTGCGAAAGTTCTGACGAGATGGGGTAGCGCCCATCAAATTTGCGCAGTCAACTTTTAGCTGCGACAATAAAGGTCTCACTATGCCTTTTTGCTAATTTTGGGTTCTGCTGAAGACTTCAGCACAACCTTTGTTATTAAACCAAAATAAATGACAACACATTTGCAAAAATGTAAAAATATATAAGGCTGAAAAGTACATTGTACTACCAATCACTACATGCAGAATCGCCACTGTCCCCTTGCCAGATAATGAAATACGTATATGACCAATGGTTGTATAGTTGAGTGTGGTTCTCCTCCTTTCCATTTGCAACCAAAATTTTCCTTCGTAAGAAGATATAACTTGATCAAATAGTCAAATGTATGAAATATTTTACATTTTTATGATTATCTGGGTATTTTAATAGGACCTCGAATTCATAAAATTTTTTTTTTTTCAAATTCAAAGAGAAAATGTTTTAAAAAATTAATGAAATCATTTCAAGTTGAAATATAAGTCCTTGTGCCAAATTTCGAGAATATCCATTAAAATAAGCTGTCTTTAGAGTGAACAAGTAAGGAAAGGCTAAAGTCGGGCGGGGCCGACTATATTATACACTCCACTTTCTATCCAACTATACAATTCAATTCGGTTAAAAATGAAAATGGGAAGGATTTTTGTATACTGTAAATTTATGTGTTTGACAAAAACTGTTAAATTGGAATGAACATTTGTATGGGGGTATATTGAAACATGGAATGAAATAGGTGAAATATAATATGTATAGTTTGGCCAACATCGGTTAAACATTTGGGAGCAACATTTGTATAGGGGCTATATATAAATCTGAACCGATCTTACCCATTTTCACAAGGTGTTTTTAGTTCGATTATAAGATGTTGAGCCAATTTTAAAGAATATCGGATACAATATGTTGTTCTAAAGCGGCAAAAGTCAAATCGGGCGCGAAATTTAAAGAAAATCGGTGTAGTTTCTAGAGCGGAAAATGTCAAATTGGGAGCGACCTTTGTATGGGGCTATATCTAAATCTAAACCGATTTGCCTCAAATTAAATAGCGTTCGTCCTTGAGCCACAAAACTTACTTGTGCCAATTTTTGTTAAGATCGGACTGTAATTGCGACCTGTAAATTGATTACAACAATAGATGGACAGACGGACATTTATAAATCGCCTCAGAAAGTTATTCTAAGCTGATCTGTATAATAAACGATGGGTCTAACTCGTTTCCTTTTGTGTGTTTCAAACAAATGCACAAAGCGATTATACTCTCGTGGAGTGTATAAAAAATCAAATCGAGAGTAAAATTTTTATGGCTATATATAAATTTGTTTCTTCTTAAAATATAAGCGGTTTTGCAAAATTTGAAAACAATCGGATAAATTGAAGAGGAAAAACTCAAAATCAGAGGAACGAGCTAGACCCACCTTTAAGTATACGGATCGGCTTAGAATCACCAGCTGAATCGATTTACCGATGTCCGTCTGCTGTCCATCTAAGCTTGTTCGCACTCCACAGTTTGCAATTGCTGTCCGATTATCATGAAATTTGACAAAAGTTACTTTTTTGCCCAAGGACGATTGGTATTGAATTTGGAGGAAATCGGTTCAGATTTAGATATAGCCCCCATACAAATGTCGCTCCCGATTTGACTTTTTCCGCTCTAGAAACCACATATTGTACGCGATTTTCTTTAAAATTGGCACAGCATTTTATAATCGAACTAGAAACACCTACGGTGAAAGTGGGTAAGATCGGTTCAGATTTAGATATAGTCCCCATACAAGTGTCGCTCCCGATTTAACTTTTTCCGCTCTAGAATCCACATATTGTACCTGTTTTTCTTTAAAATTGGCACAACATTCTATAATCGAACTCGAAACACCTATGCCGAAAGTGGGTAAGATCGGTTCAGATTTAGATATAGCCCCAATACAAATGTCGCTCCCGATTTGACTTTTTCCGCTCTAGAAACCATATATTGAGCCCGATATTCTTTAAATTTGGCAAAACATCATATAATCCAACTATAATCACATATTCTGAAAGTGGGTAAGATCGGTTCAGATTTATATATAGCCCCAATACAAATGTCGCTCCCGATTTGATTTTTTCCGCTCTACAAACCACATATTGTATCCGATATTCTTTAAAATTGGCACAACATTTTATAATTGAACTAGAAACACCTCATATAATCGGCTCCGTCCGAATTTAGGCTTTCCTTACTTGTTTTGTAGATGCCCATATGTCCATACTTTAATATAATCCAAATGGGGCCCCATTCTGCTCTATTACAGCTCTAGAAACTACATCTTACATCGGATCTTCACCAAATTTTGCACATACCGTGAATGAGAAATATATAGGCGCATGTTTTGGCACAGGCCTCAAGGGTTGTTATAGGCCCCCTTCAAATGTCCGTCCGATTTATCCTATTACCGCTGTATAATTTGTATTTGTCTTTGGATCTTGATCAATTTTTCCAGATCATGTTATATTTACTTTACTAGGAATATCTGCTGGAAAATTGGACCAATTACTTTATTATTTACCATATTCATTAAATTTGACTAAAGATGAATTTATAGTATAATTTATATGAACTACATAAAATTGCTCCCAGGAAATACCTGGGTTTAGTAATCAAAGCGACGTATATACGTAGGGAGTGGTGTAGGGTATTATATAGTCAGCCCCGCCCGACTTTAGCCTTTCCTTACTTGTTTTTTTATGTACTTTAAATATTTAATTTTTTGCTCATTATTAATACTACATAATATCAGTAAAATTAAGTAGTGTTAATTTATTTAATGCTAATTTAATATAATATTTATTTCGTTATATATTTGTTCATATTAAATAAATTTTTGTTAAGATTCCTATTGTCAGTTCTAACGAACGAAATTGTTTGTTTTAGTTATTCATCACTCACAACATAGGATAGCTGGGATGGTTAGCGTGTTGTAGTAGCAACCAGAAAGTCCGCTGTTCTACCCCTGGTAGCGATGGATACCCTTTCAGTGGTATGAAATGAAACCACTACAAAATTAACTTTTAAGTTTTTCAAAATAAAGGATATCCCTTTTATAACAACATTAATTGATGACGATCCCAATTTCACTACATCCGAATCACAAGATGAGCATCATTTTCACTTCTTCAGGTGCTCCCTTTTTGTTGTGTGCAGAATGTGTTCCAACTAAAACCTAAATAGAGATTACTTTAACATGTGGTTTAAAGATCCTTTCAAGTGATCACATTTACGTTAATTTTGATTCAGTGCAGTTTTCTATGTCTGACTGGCCCACTGTTTTCTAATTAAGAGCGACTTATTGTCTGACTCATTAGATCTGTAACAAAGCCCAGCCCTTGTTAGGCTGGCTAACAGCGGAAACCTGAAGTGGAAACACATTGAACCCCGATTATGGTTAAAAACACACAGGCACGCATACACATATGAACCCAAAACAACAACAGAACAGAACAACAACAGCTACAGCATCATCAACATTAACATGTCAATGTCATTTCAAATTAGTTGACAAAAACTGATAATAAACCGCATAAACAAATGATGGAAACCAACAAAAAATAATAAAATAATATTGTGCACTTGGAACTCCCTTCACAGGTAAGACGATGACAGTTTACACCGTTTCCAATTGAAAATCGAATTAAAGAAATTAAGAACAAAAATTAATATTGAAATTAAAAGAAATTTAAATGCGAATTAATAAAATGTCTATAAAATGAATATGAGATATCCAGAACAGAGAGAGTGAGCAACTTCGGGGCCGTAGCTGAAAACCTCTTAAGGGTAAAAAGCGAAAATAATGGCCAAGGAAAGGATCTTGTCTATGTCCGTTTGACATTTAATAGACCTGGGTCGAATAGAAAAGAAGTTATAGAAATATTTCCGAAATAATTCGATTTCCAAACACAGTGAGTCGTCATGGTCCATCTGTAGCTTTATTTTACTTGTGGTTCGTTCTCTTCTTCAAATCTCAAATATTAACTGGAAATGGTGTAGTTTTGCTTTCAATGTTTAACAACAATAGAATCGATGAATCGAAGGTAACACGATAAAGACCATAGAAAGGCGAGAATGGATTCTTCTCGCCCTTTTCTTCGTCACGACTTCTTCCACGACTGACTGCACTGCGTACTATCGATTTAACACAAATGACAATTAAACAAGTCATTGACACATCAACAGCCATAACAGACAGACAGACTTAAATGTCATATGACCGATCAAAGTGACAGAGTCACCGTCACTCTGTCTACGTTCGTACAACTGTTACTCCAACGACTAACTGACTGCCGGACTGACTGTAACTCCATCCGCAGACTCACTCACTCGCTCACTCAATCCATCACACTGCGAAGAGGGCGAAGTATCCGATTACCCAAAGCGATCCATATGGGATTGATTGATTTGAATGGAGACAAACAAACAAACTGAAAAATATTCACTCAATCGCTCGTTCGATCGCCATGAATGGCTATGACGCGTCGTTCGGCCAGAATGAATGTTTGTTCTATGACTTTTGAGAAAAGACGTTAGACAGACAGACGGAAGGTGGTGGAGCAGAGGAACGGACGAGCCAAAGTAAACACAATTTGGCTGGACGTATGTATTTTGATATGTCTGTATGTGATCGTCGGTTTATTTTGAATGAAATGAATAAATATTTTTCTTAAAAAGTTGTTACAATTCTTAATTTGAAATCGTATCTTTGGGGCATTTAACATGATTTCCTTTACTTACTACCGTCCGTTCTCCAAAGAAGCGTGGGATTTTTTTCCCGCATCGTTCGTCGTCTCTTTCGCCGTTGTCGTTGTTGCTGCTGTAACTCTGCTGGGTATTCTATCGTTCGCCAGTTTAGAAATTGATCCGAGATTTAAGATTACTTTCTTTCTGGCTGTTAGCGATGACATCATTCAGCCGGTAAGCGGAAAGAACGATTGAAAGTAACTTAACACTCTTTACGGGAGCATTGTTGAAATTGATCGGGCTTTTGTGGAAATACAATTGAATTCGTGGAAGGTGTTTTCTTACTTATTTTATAAAAACTACTAGAGCACACTTATCATTTCAATTTCATAAAATTTGACGAAGGGAAATACATAATTTTTTAAATTTGCGGTTAGGTAGCGCGAAAAACCCGTTTGCGTGGTACCGTTTTGATCCTTATGGTACGGATATCGAAAGATATTTTTATTTGTCGTGTCTACGCAGTCACACCAATGTACATACCGATTTTTACTATTCTAACTGCAACCGCTTGATTGGTACCATTTCTATCCCTTTCGCCCATTTTCCGTCTAAAAGTACAAATATTTTATGTTTCGCGTCTACACAGTCAGATAAATGCATACACCGAATTTCTCGATTTTATTTTCAGCGGTTTGGTTGGTACAATTTGTCTTTTTCGTTTCCAATTGTATCCCTTACAAAGTACAAATTTCGAAAAGTATCTCTATTTTACGTGTCTACGTAAAAACACACCGAATTTCATGTTTCTAGCTGTTGTCTTATCATTGGTACCCTCCACCTCCAGGATGGGGGTATACTAACTTTGTCATTCCGTTAGTAACACCTAGAAATATCGACCTGAGACCCTATAAAATGTATATATTCTTGATCGTCATAAAATTCTAAGACGATCGAGACATGCGCGTCCGTCTGTTGAAAGCACGCTAGCATATAAACGAAAAGAGCTAGATCGGTTGGGATTGAAACTGGGCGAAATCGGCCAAAGGGAAAAAATTTTCCCTCACAAGGACTAAAAATACTCATAATATTCCCTTATATTTTAGAGTAGTTAAACACAGTTTTTCAATATGTCTGCTTGTACTTGCTTGATATTGGGTGTGCGCAATCCCCCTATAACTGAAATCGGGCAAAAAGGGATAAAAATGGTACCTTTCAAACGACAACAGCTAGAAACACGATGTGTACATTCCTCTAATTGAGTAGATACAGAATATGAAACTATTTTTCCAAATTCGTACTTTTTAGCGATAAAATGGGAATAGAGGGATAAAAATGGTACAAACCAAACGGATGCACCTAGAATAATGAAAGTCGGTGTATAAATTCCTGTGATTGCGTAGACACGTAAACTTTTTGGGGTTAAATGGAAAAAAGGGTTAAAAATAGTACCAACCAAATGACCGTAGCTAGAGTCATGAAATTCGGAATATACATTCCTCTGACTGTGTAGACACGAAAAATAAAAGGTTTTTTCCTCATTCGTACTTTCAGGGGATACAATGGGTACAGAGGGATAAAAATAGTACCATCTAAACGACTTACTACAATGATGAAATTGGGTGTGCACATCCCTCTTATTTCATAGACACGTAAAATAAAGAGATTTTAGAAAGCGGTATTCTTAAGGGGGTAAAATAGACAAAAGGGGATAAAAATGGTACCTACCAAATGGCCGCAGCTAGAGTCATGGAATTCGGTGTATTCATTGCTCTGAATGCATATACACGCAAAATAAAAAGATTTTTCCAAATTCCTACTTTTTACTTTTACGGGAAAAAATTGGTTGAATCATGAAGTTAGGTTATTTTGCACTATGTACTTGTGGTAAAAGATTTTCAAAATTTAAAATAGAATGGAAATACACCCAACTGTAGCACCCATATCTACCAATATTTATGGTATTAAGCTTTTTTGATTATATATATATATATATATATATATATATATATATATATATATATATATATATATATTTGTTTTTTTTTTTAATTGATTTGAAGTATTATTTTTATATATAGTGTAAGCGTATTGGTAGCCTTGTCTTGTAAGTGGGGTTTGAAGTAATAAAAATATTATATTTATTTGTTAAATTATTTTTCCAATATTTGTATTTGTTTTGGTTTGGCTATATTAAAAAATATATTTTCCTGTAATATTACTGCACTTCTACAAAAATCAACAGCCTCTGTGGAATGCAATCCAAGGTGGAGGGTATATAAAGTTCGGCTCGGCCGAACTTAACGCCTTTTTTAATTGTTTTTTTGTACTTTTTGGTGATTACACGTTACTAGAGCAAGGTACGAAACAAATTTCAAGTGTATAAAAATCGAAAAATATACTATTTAATATTAGGTGTATTTCCAGTCCTTGTTAGTCCTCGGAGCCGATTTCGCTCACTTTCAATCCTTACCGATCTGCAACCATAAGACACATTTACTGAAAATTTGAACTTCCTAGCTCATTACGTTCGGAAGCTAGCGTGCTTTCAACAGACAGACATATATGGCTAAATCGTCTTAGAATTTTACCTGGATACAGAATATTTATGGGGTCTCCGTTGAATATTTCAAGGAGTTACAAACGGAATGACAAAGTGAATATACACCCATCCTGGAGGTGGGGGGTATAAAAATAACAACATGGAATAGTTCTCAAACGTTTCAAGCTACTTCAACCATAAAGAGTTGAGCTATTTCACCATGATTTCTGCATAGGCAGGCTAGGCGACTTTTTACTAGTTCCAAAAATGTTTTTAAGTAAATTTACTAACCTATTTTGAGTATATGTACTATTTCTTCATATCTTCATATCATATCTACTTAGATTTCCTTCTCGTAGCGAAATTTTAGCTAAACTGGAGTAAAATTGTTAAACTAAATTGGAGTATGGATTTTACTGAGTATATTAGTAATATTTTCTCTGCAAATCACATAGTCAGAAGTGTACACAATACAATTTCGCTCCCGGGAACGATTTACCGGGATTCCCGGCCATTTTTCATTCCCGGGAATTGCTCTTCACTAAATTTTCCCATTACGACTTATATCAATAAGGCTTTTTAGTTTATAATTTAGTTTCCGTGATTCTGTAGTGTCATATCTGAGTAGTTTTCTAAAGAAAGGTCAGAGCTTGTGCAAGTTAAAGAGAAAGTCAGACCAGTATTAGTGACGTTTATGTTAAAATCGACACACTTTCGTATTCGGGCTAAAAAAATCAAAGGATACTGTTTGTCTTCAATAAAAACATAAAGAAATTATCTAAAATTTAATTTATTTTATATTTTATTTATTTTTATTTTATATTAAGTTATCCTTAACAAACCATCACAAATTTTTGCTTGTTTTGGGAGTAATAAAAAATTCAATAAACTATCATTAAGTTTAGTTCATTATTTCTCTTAGCAATTTCATGGAATGAAAATTACCTTCTATATTTAACATACAGTAATTAATTAAAATTACTTTTATTCTTATCGTTATTTAATAATAATTTCCTATTGAACCTAAGATCGATGAGTTCTACGAGAAGAAGACCTTTGCATTTTTAAGACATTTAAAAAATATATTCTTTTAATGTGGTGTTTAAGGTGTTAAAGTTTATACATATTTGCTATTTTAAAGAAAATCTATTAGACAAATATAAAACTTTGTAAGTGTATTTGGAATTAGTCAGACAACGCACCGCAACTGTATACACATATCTGAACCGATTTTCTTCAAAATCGGCCATCGATCCTATATTATCTAAACATCTGCAAACTTTTACTGACGCTTTAATTTTTATAATTATTATTTTTTCTGTTCATCTAGAACAACAAACTCCCTTGAAGGCTTTAGTTTCGAAAATAAGAAAAGTGTTCTTAGTGTTTGTACGAAATGAAGACTTCACTTAGAGATTTGAGTATCTTGCTTGAAAAAATGACCCAGAACCCCCAGAGGCAACAACATATATAGGCTCACCCAAATACTAAATCAAGGAGATTTTATTGTCAGAATTCTTTAATTGTGATATTATCGAAGACAGTTGCACCGAAATAAATGTCAAAATATTCTTTGTTCATATATGATTAGTCCAAAAATAATATTTTATATTAAAATAATATAAGGGTCATTCCAAAATAAATCTACACACAAAAAAGCCCCTTTCGATATATATAAAATTTTGCTGGTTTGTTGTCCTCGTTGCAGCGAACTTTTTGACGTTAAAATTTTGGCATTATTCAAATTAGTTTATATTTTATGATTCCTTAAAGTTGGCAATTTACAGTGTTGGTACTCAAGGACCTACTAATGCCATGATGATCCCATCCTAACGTTTTATTGAAAATTTTGGGCTATTTTCGGACAAAGACCAAAAGGCGTTATGTAAGGATATTCAAGAACAATTTATTGTGTCGTCAAGAGCTGCCCGATGATACCTAAGAATTTATAATCCGATGATGCAGGCGGACAATAATTCAACTTAAAATAGTGTATCTATTTCTACAAACACAATTAACAATTAGTCAATATTTGACGAATCATTAAATGCAAACTAAAAAAATGTAAAAACTGAATAATGCCAACATTTTAATGTCAAAAAGTTTAGTATTTTTATTGGACATCAATTCGTAAAATAATGTGAGCTCTGAACTGGAATGAAAACCCGGTATTTTACTGTAACTCATGATTTTGGGGTGTGTTTGGAAAATTTCAAATACAGATTCTTGTTCTGTTCGACAATACCCACACTGAAAGAATTTTCCTTCATAATATTTATGAAGCGATTTCATAAAAGGTTTTTCATAAATTTAGTGAATTTTTCTTATTATAAATGAAACTTCATAAATAAAAAATACAATTTTTTCATAAACATTTCATAGAATAAAATTGCTAAATTAGTGAAACTAAGTGCCATAAAATCAAACAAGTAAAAACGGCGTTAAGTTCGGCCGAGCCGAACTTTATATACCCTCCACCATGGATTGCATTCCACAGAGGTTGTCGGTTTTCGTAGAAGTGCAGTAATATTACAGGAAAATATAAATTTTTTAATATAGCCAAACCAAAACAAATACAAATTTTTGATTTGAACTGGGATATTGTCCTGGCTCAAGACCATTTTGCTTCTATATTTAATAGAATGCAAATTTATTTACAAATGGCATGGTGACATTTATTACCTGGCTGCAGACTACCACGATCATGATTTCGACCATGTCAAAAGTCTTTTCAAGTGGCTTCGCAGCGACTTTTCAACATCAAACCCGGCCTCTATAAGGAGATGATTCTCACAAACGAACGAGAATCACAACTCACTTGCCGAATTTGCGTTTAAAAAATCGTAACCAAGTGGCTTCGCAGCGACTTTTCAACATCAAACCCGGCCTCTATAAGGAGATGATTCTCACAAACGAACGAGAATCACAACTCACTTGCCGAATTTGCATTTAAAAAATCGCACCAAGTAATAAAGCTGCGAAGCCACTTGAAAAGACTTTTGACATGGTCGAAATCATGATCGTGATAGTCTGCAGCCAAGTAATAAATGTCACCATGCCATTTGTAAATAAATTTGCATTCTATTAAATATAGAAGCAAAATGGTCTTGAGCCAGGACAATATCCCAGTTCAAATCAAATATTGATTACAGACCAAAAAAATGCAAACGAAAAAACTAAAACAAATACAAATATTGAAAAAATAATTATATAATATTTTAATTATATCAAACCATTATCTACTTCAAATCAAAAAATAAATATTCTTATATTTATACTTTCAAAAAGCTTAAATACCATAAATATTGGAAGATAGTGGGTGCTACAGTTGGTTGTACTTCCATTCTATTTTAATTCCAAAAGTACAAATTTTGAAAATCCACTATCAGACGTCCATGAGCAAAGTGCAAAATAACCTAACTTCATGATGCAACCAATTTTTGCCGTAAAAGAAAAAGTATGAATTTGGAAAAAAACTTTTTATATTGCGTGTTTATGCAGTCAGAGGAATGTATACACCGAATTCCATGATTCCAGCTGCGCCCATTTTGTTGGTACCATTTTTACCCCTTTGACATTTCTACGCAATTAGAATTTCATCATTCTAGCTGTAATCGTTTAATTGGTACTTTTTTATCCCCCCTGTACCATTGTATCCCTTGAAAGTACGAATTTCGAAAAATCCGTTTATTTTTCGTGTCTACGCAGTCAGAGGAATGTATACTCCGAATTACATGACTCTAGCTGCGGTCATTTGGTTGGTACTGTTTGTATCCCCTTTTTTCTTTTTAACCCGAAAAAGTACGAATTTCGAAAAATCTGTTTATGTTAAGTGCCTACGCAACCAGAGGAATGTATACACCGAATTTCATTATTCCAGGTGTAGCCGTTTGGTTGGTACCATTGTTATCCCTCCGTACCCATTGTATCCCTTGAAAGTACGAATTTGGAAAAAAACCTTTCATTTTTCATGTCTACGTAGTCAACGGAATGTATACTCCGAATTTCATGACTCTAGCTGCGGTCATTTGACTGGTACTATTTTTATCCCCTTTTTCAGTTTAACCCCAAAAAGTACGAATTTTAAAAAATCCGTGTATTTTACTTGTCTATGCAATCAGTGGAATGTATACACCGAATTTCATTATTCTAGGTACAGCCGTTTGGTTGGTACCATTTTTATCGCTCTATTCCCATTTTACTCCTTAAAAGTACGAATTTGGAAAAAATACTTTTATATTATGTATCTACTCAATTAGAGGAATGTACACACCGAATTTCGTGTTTCTAGCTGTTGTCGTTTAATATGTACCATTTTTATCCCTTTTTTGCCCCTTTTCACCCCCTACAAATAAAAATCACTTTAGGGTACACGTTTTTGCTGTAGGGGGAATGCTCATACCAAATATCAAGCAAATATAAACAGACATATTCAAAAGACATGCTTAAATACGCTAAAATATTAGGGATTATTATGGGTATTTTTAGTCCTTGTGAGGCAACAAATTTTCCCTTTGGGCCGATTTCGCCCCATTTGAATTCCGAACGTTCTAGCTTCTTTCGTTTAGATGCTAGCGTGCTTTCAACAGACGGGCGGACGGACATGGTTAGATCGTCTTGGAATTTTATGACGATCAATAATATATTTACTTTATAGGGTCTCAGGTCGATATTTTAAGGTGTTGCAAACGTAATGACAAAGTTAGTATACCCCCATCCTGGATGTGGAGGGTATAAAAATCATTTCATTGTGTTAAATAAAAAATCTTAAATATTATGAAATGTCTGTCATAAATCAAATGAAGGATTTTGTTGTTTTTATGAAACGTTTCATTACTTAGATTTTTAGTGTGCTGACTTTATTCGCTTGATTGCTAGCAATTCTGATTTCTCCTATGCTAACTCTGACATAAATATGCACCCTGATTTAGGTCATTGATATACACATCGCAAAGATTCTCGCAATGATGGTATGTGTCGACGGGTTAGTCAGACGTTTTTTCTTTGTTTATAATGGAAACTTCAGTATAAATTACTAATGTTTATGAAACTTTTTCATAAGATTAATGAATTTTCTTTATTTAATTTTAATTTTTTTCATAAGTTAAATTATCAAAAATAAAGAACAAAATTCATGAATTCTATGAAGAACTGCATTTCATAGTTGCTAAGAAATGCAATGACCCTTTACATTGATTTGTGCTTTATGAAACATGTTTCATACATTGCATGAGGTGCTTCTTTGGCTACTTTTTAATGAAAATTTTCATTGAGGTTGAGACAAAATCATAAATATTATGAAGATAATTCTTTCAGTGTATGAATTTGACTACCGACAAATTGCAAACTATTTTTAGCAAAATATTTATCGAATCGTCTGAATTATAGTCGTAATAAAATTAGATTTTTAAGTCTTGGGTACTAGTGACTGATACGTATTCGGTATATAAATAAATCGTGAGGCTGAATATGTTATGGCAACTGACTACGCAGAGTAAAGGTTACCCTGCAGGAGGATTAAATAAAATTTTGAAAATTTTTGGTGTGTTTTATTTAAATCTGTGATCTTATTGAATCACCCTATTTATATAAGTCTGACCAGATCTAGCCATTTAGTGTGTTTTTCACGCCTCCTCTCTGCGTTTCCGCATCCAAGGAAGTTTAATATACATACATATTTTTCCGAGTAATAGTCTCGCCTAACAATGACCGAATTACTTTAGGCCATCATAACTTTAATCTCACAACAATGGCAGAAAAAACAGAAAAAAAAACATCAAAAAATAACAATTTAATGCGAAAGTTGGTTGGGTATCTTTCAGATACACACTCAGGCCGAATGTTGAATTCACCTCTGCTGCCAGAACCAACTCACGCGTGTGTTCCACACCAAGATGTGTGTGCGCGTGAGTATCTGTGTGAATTGGTTGCTCTGTTACTCTGAGTGTGCTGCTCTCTCAACACTCAACTTGCCTTGTTGCCGCACTGTGACAATGGAAGGCGAAATTCACCACTTTTGAAAACTCCGCCCCTTTAATTTAAGTGTTGATTTCCGTGAGCGTTAAATTCCGTTCCTCCAGCTGGTTGACATTAACATCATCACATTTGGGTCCATTCAGCTGCTGCTGCTGCTGCAACACCACCACCAGTAGAGTGTGAGTCTTGCGCGTCGTATCTTTTTGTCTTTGTTTCGCCAACGAAGTGCTCTCTGCCTCCGCCAGGCTGTGCGTTCGGAACATCCTTCCTTGGGTTGGCTGTTGCGGCTGGTGTGGCATCATCATCATGCTCATCATGGTGGCTCTCCATGTCGCTGATAATTTTAAAAGTAAATTATTAATTAAATGCTTTTTATTTGGCTTTTTGCAGAAATATAATAATTGTCATTGCTTATAGTTTAGTCCCTTTTGTTGGTCGATTCATCCGGGCAAAGTGGGTGGCAAATGTGTGTGTCCTTTAGCCGTCCCGCCTAATTTGCTCGTCTCTTTTTTGTTGTTATTATTACTTGGCATACGAGTTTGTGCGTTTATCAGCAAAAATAAAACTTCTCCATAAGTTTATGTGCGTTCAGACAGGACGGAGTTTGTTTGTGCTGCTGCTTCTGCTGCTGTTGCTGTATCCTTTGTCTGCTGCCTTCGTACAGGATGTTAAGTAAAAAAGCATTTTACAAGTTATTTTATGGCATTTAAGGCAGTTTTACGTTCGCCTTTTTTCTTTTTCTTTCTTTCTTTCACTTTTTGTTATCTTGTATGACATCATTAAATTACAAACCAGAGACGAAAAGAGAAAAAGTGAAAATTTTCCTCAAGGATGCTGAGCAAACGTATGACGGCAAAAAGTTGTTTTCCTTGTGATTTAAATAATGCGTATGTATTGTATAAGCGCATATGTATGTGCAAATGGAAAACTAATCGCAGTTGACAGTGTTTGGCAACTCTTTGTATCCTGTAATATCATATAGGCAATTTTTCCAAGTCTATTACATTTCGTTTCAAGGCAATCCAGGCACGACTTGATTGGTATGTTATTCGGTTACACTTATTACGTACATTAGGGCGTTCCATTCGGCCAAAACTGCTGAATATGGCAAAACTAAAACAATCTTTAAAAATAATATCGCTGCTGCCGACATCTCACATGAGCAATGCAGCGCATTCTGCAAACAACTAATTGTGTAGCTAAAAGGAATTCTGGTATGGAAAGGATGTCATATAGCCGGTCCTACCCAAGGGTTTTAATTGCAAATATTGGATGTATGGAAATGTAACATTTTAAATTTTATTTTTACGTGTCCATTATTGCATACAGTTGTATAAAATCTACCCCAAAAAATTAAGAATATTTTTTATAAAATACCAATTTTTATCGGAGATACCTTTAATATTTGTATTATAACTTTGTTAATATAAGGCCATAACTTCAATCTTTTCACGTCTATAAATATTAAAATATAAAATGTATTTTATTCTGGAAACTAGTGAAAATATAGCTTATAATCAATAGTATAAACATAAAATGTAAACTCATTCCCAACCTGCATAGTTTCGAAAATGATAATGATGAAATTGTATTGTATGATAGTGGCGCAATCGCATCTTGGAGATATGTCATGTATCATCCAAATGTTTGTAGAGTTCATTTATAAACCGTATCTATCACGTACCTTAACAACTGTGGACAACCGCAATGTATTACGATTCTTTCTTATCAATATCGCCAATAATTATTTTCCTGTCTTATCTACGATCCAACAAGATTTCTTAGATTTTAAACACGTACAAGACTCAAATGTAGTGCATGTGCAAGTAGCAACGTCGAAAGGCTTATCAGATTACTCTAAAAAACTTGAATTTCTTTTTGTGATATATGCATATTACCATAGGAGATACTTTCCGAAGTAGGATAATTGTATAACTCGTCTCATAGTTACAATGGTAACGGAGCAATTTATAATTGAATTCACCCGATTAAGCCGTTACAACGCATGTATGGTGTGGAACAATAAAAATGCAGAAAAAATGCCGTACTAAGTAAAATACATACTCCAATTTAGCTCAACAGTTTTACTCCATCTTTGTAAAAAATCATTAAAAATAAGAAAATTTATGTTTCCTTATTTTAAATTCATAGTAAATAGTTCATGTACTAGAAATATATATATATATATATATATATATATATATATATATATATATATATATATATAAAATTTTCTATTTGAATTATATTTGAACTAGAAACAACTGTCCGATTTTAGCCCTTCTTTATTACTTTTTATTTGCGTTTTGTATAGTCTGAAGCAAATATTGCCAAAAAATCAAGATAGGTGAATTCTGAAGTCAGAATCTATACTGAAATCTTTCGAAAATGAGTCCAATCATTTTTGGTTTACAATTGAATTGACCAAATTAAAAAAAAAAGTAAAAACGGCGTTAAGTTCGGCCAGGCCGAACTTTATCTACCCTACACCATGGATTGCATTTCACAGAGGTTGTCGGATTTCGTAGAATGCAGTAATATTACAGGAAAATATAAATTTTTTAATATAGCCAAACCAAACAAATAAAAAATAATTTTATAACTAAATATAATATTCTAATTATTTCAAAACATTATTTATTTCAACTCAAAAAATAAATATTCTTATATTTACATTTTCAAAAAGCTTAAATACCATAAATATTGGTAGATAGTGGGTGCTACAGTTGGTTGTATTTCCATTGTATTTTAATTCCAAAAGTACAAATTTTGAAAATCCATTATCAGACGTACATAGTGCAAAATAACCTAACTTCATGATTCAACCAATTTTTGTCGTAAAAGAAAAATTACGAATTTGCAAAAAAAAACTTTTTATTTTGCGTGTCTATGCAGTCAGAGGAATGTATACACCGAATTCCATGATTCCAGCTTCGCCCATTTGGTTGGTACCACTTTTACCCCCTTGACGTTTCTACGCAATTAGAATTTCATCATTCTAGCTGTAGTCGTTTAGTTGGTACTATTTTTATCCCTCTGTACCATTGTATCCCTTAAAAGTACGAATTTCGAAAAATCTGTTTATTTTCCGTGTCTACACACTCAGAGGAATGTATACTCTGAATTTCATGACTCTAGCTGCGGTCATTTGATTGGTACTATTTTTATCCCTTTTTTTAATTTTAACCCCAAAAAGTACGAATTTAAAAAAATCCGTGTATTTTACTTGTCTACGCAATCAGAGGAATGTATACACCGAATTTCATTATTCCAGGTGTAACCGTTTGGTTGGTACCATTTTTATCCCTCCGTACCCATTGTATCCCTTGAAAGTACGAATTTGGAAAAAAACATTTATTTTACATGTCTACGTAGTCAGAGGAATGTATACTCCGAATTACATGACTCTAGCTGCGGTCATTTGGTTGGTACTGTTTGTATCCCCTTTTTTCTTTTTAACCCGAAAAAGTACGAATTTCGAAAAATCTGTTTATGTTAAGTGTCTACGCAACCAGAGGAATGTATACACCGAATTTCATGATTCCAGGTGTAGCCGTTTGGTTGGTACCATTGTTATCCCTCCGTTCCCATTGTATCCCTAGAAAGTACGAATTTGAAAAAAAACCTTTCATTTTTCATGTCTACGTAGTCAACGGAATGTATACTCCGAATTTCATGACTCTAGCTGCGGTCATTTGACTAGTACAATTTTTATCCCCTTTTTTCAGTATAACCCCAAAAAGTACGAATTTTAAAAAATCCGTGTATTTTACTTGTCTATGCAATCAGTGGAATGTATACACCGAATTTCATTATTCTAGGTACAGCCGTTTGTTTGGTACCATTTTTATCCCTCTATTCCCATTTTAACCCTTAAGAGTACGAATTTGGAAAAAATACTTTTATATTATGTATCTACTCAATTTGAGGTATGTACACACCTGTTGTCGTTTAATATGTACCTTTTTTATCCCTTTTTTGTCCCATTTCATCCCTTACAAATAAGAATCACTTTATGGTGCACGTTTTTGCTATAAGGAGAATGCGCATACCAAATATCAAGCAAATATAAACAGACATATTCAAAAAACATGCATAAATACGCTAAAATATTAGGGATTATTATGGACATTTCTAGTCCTTGTGAGGGAAAAATTCCCTTTGAGCCGATTTCGCCCCGTTTCAATCCCAACCGATCTAAAATTATAAGACGCATTTAAGGAAAATTTGAACGTTCTAGCTTCTTTCGTTTAGATGCTAGCGTGCTTTCAACAGATGGGCAGACGGACGGACGGACATGGCTAGTTCGTCTTAGAATTTTATGAATTTTTATGAGAATTATATGTACTTTATAGGGTCTCAGGTCGATATTTCAAGGTGTTACAAACGGAATGACAAAGTTAGTTTACCCCCATCCTGGAGGTGGACAATTGACATTTTTAAAACACGTTTATACCTTCCACCACAGGATGGGGGTATACTAACTTTGTCAAGACGATCTAGTCATGTTCGTCCGTCCGTCTGTTTAAAGTATTTATAGGAAAGGAACAAGGAGATCCAGATTTTGTTAGAATACGTCTTCGGTTGGGATTGAGCGAAATCTGTTAACAGGGGAAACAATTTTCCCTAACATGGAGAGAAATTACCCTCAATAACCCCTAATATTTCGAGTAGTTAAACACATTTTTGAAGATTTCTGCTTTGCATTATTTACTTGATATTTGGCATGCGCATTTTCTTATAGCATAAACGTGCACCATAAAGCGATTCCTATTTGTAAGGGGAGAAATGGGGCACGACACGAAATTCTGTATGTACATTCTTCTAATTGCGTCGAGACGTAAAATAAAGAGATTTCTCGAAATTCGCCCTTTAAATAGAAAATGGGATAAGGATTGTATCAAAAAAAATGGCCGCAGCTAAAATAATGAAATTCGGTGTATTCATTCGTGGAAAATAAATAGGTTATTTCAAATTCGTACTTTCAAGGGATACAATGAGAACAGAGGGATAAAATGGCACCAACTAAACTGCTGTAACTGGAATAATGATACATTCAGTTGTGTATTTACTTGGCAAATAAGTGATTGGTTGGTAAAATAAAGTGATTTTTGAAATTTTGACAAATGTATAAAATTGGTAGGTACCAATAATACCGCTGTATCATGAATGCGAAAGATAATTGATTTTTTGATATTCGTACTCTTAGAATAACGAAAATTTGAATGCCGAAACGGTTCGAATATATATATAAATATATATATATATATATATATATATATATATATATATATATATATATATATATATATATATTATAATTTATTTAAAATATCGCTATTAGCAAAAATATCACATTCTTACTAATATTTTACTGCACTTATACTTGAAGTCGACATCTTCTAATCTGTCGGTAATACCGTGGAAAACGACCCATGGTGGTGGGTATCTAGGATTCGACCCGGCCGAAATGAAATCTTTAAAAACCAGCAATGAAAATTTTGAAGTTGACATAACTTTCCCAATTTTGATTATTTTGTTCTAATCTATCTATAACACCAAACTGAAAAAATTTTCATCAAAATTACGGTTTCTCATAGAATTGATTTTGTAGGATGGCACTCCGATTGGTGTCGCCACATTGTTGAGAGAATAAATCAGAAATTGTTTGTAAAAATATTTCTAATCGTCCCAACTAACACACTACACGAACGAGAAAGGAGAATTATAAATTATGACTTGTTGCGTATAAATTTCGTGTATCGAATGAATGAGAAATGTGAGTGTGGCTGGGGCTACACATGTATTCATGTAAATGACCCAGAGGTGTAGTAAATTATCCCCCCGAAAAGCAAAGGAAGGAAAAAACAAACCAAAACTAAAGCAGCGACACACGCACTGTACACACACACACGGACACCGGCATGGATCCACAAGATACCAGCTACAAATACGAATGCAAGGCTTCTACAAACTGCTGCTCTCAATTCAAGCTGGACCAGCCAGCCAGCAGCAATCATTGTGGTCTGGATAGATGGACGGAGGACGGACAGACGTACAGGCCTGGCTGGACAGCGGAGCGGAGTGGAGGGTCAGACGGACAACCTACAGAGATATAGTCGTAAATTACACTTAAGTAAAAATATTGATACTCAAAAAACCATTTAGATAAGACATAGCAAGACATAAGAATTCTTCACACCTACAGTTCACTTCAGTGCACTCCACTCCAAGCCACACTAACAACAACAACAACAACAACACCACAAAGAACCAAAAAGAGGAAAGAAAAAAAACAGCTGTCCATACCTTAACACTCCATGGAACGTACATAGTCCGGCTAGTGTGGCAAGCAAGTAAGCCCAAAAGCATAAAACCTGTAATGCCTTCGGAAAAACATGGCCAAAAGCGTGAATACTGGTTGGTAGTAGGTAATATGTAACAACTGGTCCAAAGCCGCACGACGCACAGACCAAGAAATTGCCTTGCTTTTGTTTTGTTGCCAGCATTGCGTACTTTGGAGTGTGTAATTTTATTGAAACAATTTCGCCAAATGAAAATGATCATTAAGCCCCGCGTTTGGTCTCGTTTGGTATCATGGCGAGTACAAATGTTATCCTGGCATCCTGCCGAAGACTGCCCGAAGAATAGATACTCATACTACAGGGAGAACGGAGAGCGTAGAACGTTTGTTAATTTGTTGCATTCGATGAATGGAATGGAATGAATGGGGTCGTTATAATTTTGTGGTTGTTAAAACAGGAGTTCACAGCAGCTGTCAGTCAGTCAGTACGCCGTGCTCGTCCGTCAGTCTATCGGAGCCGTTGGCTGGTCTGTCAACAAGTCGTTAGTGGAATTCGTATTTCATTTAAATTATACATTTAATGATTGATAGATGTTGGCGCTGCCATTGACTGGCAGTTGTGATCAATGCCTTCGTTTGTAATTTGTCTTAAATGTTCTTAATGATCCAAAATAGACGAGTTACGTTGTCTTGTTACGAGCCCGAAGGTTAAGGACATTCTAGCACAGGATATGCGAGAGTATTTTTAAAGATCTTATGTTTCGTGATAAACATTTGGGAAAACCCATAAGGCTACAGATAAATAAGTCTGATAAGATAGTATATTATATCAAACATTTTTTTTGGAAAAATATGTACTGAAAATTTTAAATTTCCTGAGAATGTTTGATTTGAAGTGGTATATTGTCCTGACTCAACGCCATTTTGCATCTATATTTAATAGAATGCAAATTTATTTACAAATGGCATGGTGACATTTATTACTTGGCTGCAGACTACCACGATCATGATTTCGACCATGTCAAAAGTCTTTTCAAGTGTCTTCGCAGCGACTTTTCAACATCAAACATTAAAAACACGGTGAGAATCATCTCCTTATAGAGGCCGGGTGATTATTTTATATATCGAAGACGAAATTGAAATTGGCAATTTTAAAGAAAACAAGTAAAAACGGTGTTAAGTTCGTCCAGACGGAACTTTTTATACCCTCCACCATGGATTGCATTCCACAAAGGCTGTCGAAGTGCAGTAATATCACAGGAAAATATCAATTTTCGTAATATAGCCAAACCAAAACAAATACTAATATTGAAAACATAATTTTATAAATTAATATAATATTTTTGTTATTTCAAACCACGCTTATAAGCCAAAGCTACCAATACGTTTACACTATATATATATCGAAATAATACTTCAAGTCAATTCAAAAACTAAATATTCGTATCTTTATATCTTCCAAAAACTTAAATACCATAAATATTGGTAGATAGTGGGCGCTACATTTAGTTGTATTCAGAGTTACAAGCCGAACCATAATTATCGGCGGCGGCGGCGCTACCCAAAATGGGTCGGCGGCGGCGGCTTTCGGCTGATTTACCGGCTCGTTCTGTCATTCGATCACCCCCATTACGAAATTTATTTGTCAATTTTGGGAAAAGGGAAGGAACAATTTGTATTGGTTTTTAATACTTTTTCTTTTATTTTTTGGCAAGTAGTTCAATATTTGTTAATATTAGCCGATATTAGCCAATGTTCCCATAATTTCATATTATTATCTCATACAATTATTTTTTGGGAGTGGAAATCCATCCCAAAATTTTTATAATATGGATGAATTTAATATTTTTTTTGGAATTACAGCTTTTCATGTGAAGCATATTTGACCAGACATTCTGAATATCACAATCCTTTCAAAGAATGGTAAAGCTCTACCTACTTTAACACACCAAAAAAGCACAATATTAAGGTTCATGTTCCAAAAGTGTCCGAATAGTGCAAATGGTATTGCAGTCGGAAGACAGTGCAACTCCATGTCCTATATATACATGTGTGTGCCGACGAAGATCATGGTCGCGAGATTAGTGGCTTTCTGTCCTACACAAGAGTGGCCAAAGAAATGCGACTTTCAAATCAAATCAACTTACTATAGACGTCATCATATACCAAATTCAAAGAAAGATCCATATATTGCCCAGTAGTAGGTTATCTAAGTCGACAGTTATATTTTCTTTTGTAATTTTAAGTGGGTTGTATATTTTGGTAGTAAGATTTGACGGAGTTAGACCTCCTTCAGATCTAAACAATTATCCGCGGCGTGGTTGAAGTCGATATGAGCCGATGAAATCGGCGGCGTGGTTAAAGTCGATGTGAGCCGATGAAATCGGCGGCGGCGCGGCTGCGGCTTGTCGACTTAAAATCGGTCGGCTTGTATCTCTGGTTATATTTCCATTCTAGTTTAAGTCCAAAAGTACAAATTTTGAAAATCCATTTTCTCATGTAGATAACGAATTGCGAATTTGGAAAAATATTTTTATTTTGCTTGTCATGCAGTCTGAGGAATGTATACACCGATTTCCATGAATCTAGCTGCAGTCATTTGGTTCGTACCATTTTTATCCCCTTTTTCCTATTTTACCCCCTTAAAAGTACGACTTTCTAAAATTTCTTTATTTTACGTGTCTACGCAATTAGTTGATATTATTAGTTATTATATTAGTTGATACTATTTTTATCCCTCTGTTCTGTATCGCTTCAAAGACGAATTTGAAAATAACCTTATATTTTTCGTATCTACGTAATCATAGGAATATATACTCCGAATTAAATGATTCTAGCTGCGATCATTTGTTGGGTACTATTTTTATCCAATTTTCCATTTCATCCCCAAAGCCTAAAAAAGCCTTTAACCAATATGAAAAATTTATTGTAGACACAGCCCTACTTTAAACCAACAATAAAATGACATTTTGCCATTTCCCTTCTAATTTGTGAGAAATATAAAAATTCGAGTTTGCCAGCGTGCGAGAACTGCCTCTGTGGTGTAATAGGTAAAACGTACGCTTTGTCTTCCCAAACTTAAAAAATTTTCATTTATTTTCACTTCTCGAAGCTACCGTGTTTCGAACTCAGAACCTTAGGAATGCAAAGCGAACGTTTTACCTACTACACCACAGAGGCAACTATGTTACTGGCTTATAAGTGTGCAAAGGTACGAAGAACGGGTTTTTTATCCGTAACTCCAGATTTTAGTGGCGTCCGGCAAATTTTAAATACAGATTGCTGTTCTACTGGAAAAATACTATCACTTCCCAGAGTTTTTTGACTGTAGCACAGTGTTATTAGATTATAAATTAACTAGCTGAACCCCCGCCCGCTTCGCCAGGCAAAAAAAAAAAACAAACGGTAAAATTAAAAGCTGCTTTCATATTGATTTTTCTTCTGATCGGTAATATATGTACCAATTATAATCAAGGTACTTCCCTGAGATACTAAGGAAATGGATATGTGCCCTGGAGAACGTTATTTTACGGCGAATAATGGAACAAATGTCAAAAATCAAATTGATTTTTTTGTTAAGTGTGATTCGTAAGAAGAAATTACATTACATTCAAAACACATAGAAACTCAATCAAATTGCTCACTTATCAAACAAAAAAAACTAAAAAATTAATATAATTTCCGCTTTCTTGACTTAAGGCGGCTGTAGACGAATGCATATTTCTCTTTTTGTAACCTTTCTTTACTATTGTGCTAAGAAAATCACCGTCCATATTTGGCACAGTTACGCAGATTGATGCTAGATGCACTTGCACAAAATCACAGTTCTCTAGATGTCATAGAACTGACAGTATTCAATAATTGGTTTTATCTTCGTATTGTAGGTACCACGCCCACTTTTCCATTACCGTCCATTTTTGGCACAACTACGCACATTGATGCTAGATGCACTTACACAAAATTTCAGCACTCTAGGTGTCATAGAACTGACAATATTCAATAATAGGTTTTAACTTCATATGGGAGGTGCCACGCCTACTTTTCCAATACCGCCCATTTTGGTACAACTATGCACATTGATGCTAGATGCACTTACACAAAATTTCAGCACTCTACGTATCTTAGAACTGATAATATTCGATAATAGTATTAAATTTGCAAACCAAACTTTTTTATTTAATTTTCTATAATTTCTTAAGATTTATGTATTGACGTACACGAATACTTATTCTAGCAAGTGCAATTGCAAAGAAGACCAAAACTACCCCAAGTAGCATAATATTAAGCTATACTTCAACAAAATTAATAATAATCGCACATCAGTGGTGCAAGTGGAACATCTCGGTACTGGTTTTTTGTGTCCTTCTGATTTGGCGTTACATTTTACCACTGTTACAAGGTAATCTGGTCCATAGTCAACCACGTCGTTCTATAGGGTCCGTAGTATCGCAAAACGATTTCGAATGTGTCCGACATTAAACATTATCTTGAAAACGCCTAATAGTGATAATGAAAACTTGTAATTGGGTACATAGTGGAGACTCTCATATAATCGGCCCCGGTTTGAAATTTTAATTGAATTTCACTCATATTTCTTTCTGTGTACTCTATTAAAAGGACTTTAGGCACAGTCTGTAAGTTTGATGTAGCTTTAAGTCATTCTAATTCAATTGAATAAAAGACTTGTCACAAACAATACTCTATCCATGGTCAAATGGGCTTCTTTGTATCGCGCCCTCTCTCGCTGATCTCTTTTAAACAAAGATTTGAATTTTTATCACATTCCAGCTTGTCTGTCAATTAATTTCCACCATCCATCGCCGAAAGGTAGAGGCAGTAGAAAAACGTACTGCACCGGCATCTCAGTTTATTAAAAAGTAATGTAAAAGTATACAAAAATGTTTCCAAAAGTGAACATTTTTAACACTAATGGTGTCAGAATAAATAATAATGTACTCCGCCACCCCCACCACCCAACGAAAAAGAGACAGTACAAAATATAAGACCGTAAATTACCTTACACCTCACCACCCCCTCCCCATCAACCTGGTAAATAGAAGCCAACAAGTGTAAAGTTTTGCCTAAAGTGCCGGTGGAAGGAAGGAACCATCCATCCATCCCCATCCAAGAGTCCACTCAACCACTTGGAACATATCTCGTATCCCTCCTCTCCCACTCAAAGGAATGAAGGAACGTGTAGCAAAAGGTGGGATATGAAGTACACAAAAATAAACATGAACATTTTTAAGCTTTGACAAAAACCATTAAAAGTACTTACTCCACGAAGAGGAGAGAGAGCGAGCACAACACGTCAACAATACTGGTACTGGTGCCGCTGTTGGTGTTGTTGTTGGTGGTTGGTGATGGCGTTTCATAAACATTTCATGGCAACCCAACCCAAACAACGCTACAACCCCCATGCCAGCCAACCTCCCCACGCAATATGGAGTACGTGTGAATACCCATTTGACCACCCACTCCGCACTCACTCTCTGTCACTCATAAGAGCCCATTAAATAAATGCGCGAAAGTCATGTTGGTTTTTGTGTATACGCCCGCACGCCCGTGAGTGTGTGCCTGTGTATGTGGAAAATGTTTGGTGTAAATTTGTTAATTTACTTGATGACAACCCCACAACATGTTCGACTAATTTTTTTTTGTGGTGGGGGGGGGGTTGTATTGGGTTGTACCGACTTCAGTGAGCACTTCGCTGTTATTTGTCCTAGAGAATGATGAGATAGGTTATAGAATAGGTGAACGCCTTCATTCCGCAATGTTGTAGCTTGGCGTAAATTGAGTTTTCAATACAATTCCAAAATCGATAGCAGCTTTGATAGTAGATATATTTGTTCTTATTAGATATGTAGTTCTTAACTAGACGACAAAAACCCCATTGAATGACTAAATATAACTTTGCATTTCCAATAATTCACCCATAAATTAACTTAGCATTTAATTTGAAATGTAGTGCTATTTGTAACTAGCAAAAACTATTTTAAATTATAAAGTAGTCAAAATGAAAAATCGTCAAAAAAATGAAAAATTGCCCAAAATGGAAAATGAAATTATGTCCAAAAATAAATGCAAAATCACTCAATTGAAAAAAAATTAAATGGGTTATTTTAATATGAAAAATCGTCCAAAAATATATATCATCAATGGTATTGAGTCAGTGACGACATTTTTCGTCCGATACTCATCATTTAGCCATCATTCGAAAGGTATTGATTTTTGTCCTGGCTCAAGACCATTTTTCATAAAATACTACCACCAAAAACGAAAAGGTTTTCAGTTGCCACTATTAAAAACACGCACAAAATACCATAAAAGTCAATAACATTTTATTCCAGTAGTCGTCGTCGACACAAAATTACGCCGTCATGAGTTGACGATTGTAAATTGGTATTCGCGTTGTCAATATTGAGATTTATCGATCGTCGTCGACGCATATTTGGTATTCTGTAAGTTATGTGACGTTGATATTGTGTTGACGCGACTCTGATTTTTGTCGTCGCCGTTTTTGGTGACGACTTGAACATTTTAAATTTTGTAAGTGTTCAAAAATGATAAAAAAGTAAAATTGTGGATGAATTGGAAAAACTTAAAATAAAACAAGTAAGGAAAGGCTAAAGTCGGGCGGGGCCGACTCTATGATACACTCCACTTTCTATCCGAATACAATTTAATTCGGTGAAAATGTGTAAATGTAAATGTGTGTGTTTGACAAAAAATGTTAAATCGTAAAGGACATTTGTATGGGGGTATATTGAAATCTGGAAAAAAATAGGTGAAATATAATAAAGAGTGATTTTTTTGAGGTTAGGATTTTCATGCATTAGTATTTGACAGATCACGTGGGATTTCAGACATGGTGTCAAAGAGAAAGATGCTCAGTATGCTTTGACATTTCATCATGAATCGTCTTACAAACGAACAACGCTTGCAAATTATTGAATTTTATTATCAAAATGCGTGCTCTGTTAAGAAAGTTCATTGCGCGCTTCCATTTTATGGTCAGTTTAATCGACCCACTGAAGCGGCTATTCGGGCTATTGTGACTAAATTTCGCACCAAATTTACATTGTTGGACATTAAACCACCAACACGCTTACGTAGAGTGCGAACTGAAGAAAATATCGCAGCTGTATCGGCCAGTGTTAATGATGACCACCAATTTTCGATTCGTCGCCGTTCGCACCAATTGGGTCTCTGTTACTCAAAAACGTGGAAATGCCAAAATTGGACTAAGCGGATGGACCACCTAAGACGCAGCCGCGGTAAACATTTAAATGAAATTATCTTCAAAAAGTAAATGTCATGGACCAATCTAACGTTTCAAATAAAGAACCGATGAGATTTTGCAAATTTTATGCGTTTTTTTTTAAAAAAAAGTTATCAAGCTCTTAAAAAATCACCCTTTATGTATAGTTTGGCCAAAATTGGTTAAACATTTGGGAACAACATTTGTATTTGCGCTATATCTAAATCTGAACCGATCTTAGCCACTTTCACCATAGGTTTTTTACTTGGATTATAAGCTGTCGTGCCAAATTTAAAGAAAATCGAGTACAATATGTGGTTTCTAAAGCGGCAAAAGTCAAATCGGGAGCTACATTTGTTTGGGGGCTATATCTAAATCTGAACCGATCTTACCCAATTTTTGCATAGGTGTTTCTAGTTGGATTATAAGATGTTGTGCCAAATTTAAAGAAAATCGAGTACAATATGTGGTTTCTAAAGCGGCAAAAGTCAAATCGGGAGCTACATATGTTTGGGGGCTATATCTAAATCTAAACCGATCTTACCCAATTTTTGCATAGGTGTTTCTAGTTGGATTATAAGACGCTGTGTCAATTTTAAAGAAAATCGGGTGCAATATGTGGTTTCTAGAGCGGAAAATGTCAAATCGGGAGCGACATTTGTATGGGGCTATATCTAAATCTAAACCGATCTTACCCAATTATTGCATAGGTATTTATAGTCGGATTATAAGATGTTGTGTCAATTTTAAAGAAAATCGGGTGCAATATGTCGTTTCTAGAGCGGAAAATGTCAAATCGGGAGCGACATTTGTATGGGAGCTATATCTAAATCTGAACCGATCTTACCCAATTTTTGCTCAGGTGTTTATAGTTGGATTATAAGATGTTGTGCCAAATTTAAAGAAAATCGAGTATAATATGTGGTTTCTAGAGCGGGAAATGTCAAATCGGGAGCGACATTTGTATGGGGACTATATCTAAATCTGAACCGATTTGTCTCAAATTAAATAGCGTTCGTCCTTGATCCACAAAACTTACTTGTGCCAATTTTTGTTAAGATCGGACTATAATTGCGACCTGTAGTTTTATTACAACAATAGATGGACAGACAGACAGACGGTCGGTCAGACAGACAGACAGACAGACAGACAGACAGACAGACAGACAGACAGACGGACATTGCTAAATCGACTCAGAAAGTGATTCTAAGTCGATCGGTATACTTATACTATCCCGCTTCCTTTTGGGTGTTACAAACAAATGCACAAAGCCATAATACTCTCGTGGAGTGTATAAAAACGCGAAACAATTTAATTTATTTATTTATTTTGATAACAATTTTGAAAAAATGTTATTAATATATTTTGATAACAAATTTGAAAAAAAAATTAATTAATTTATTTTGATAACAATTTTGAAAAAAATTAATTAATTAATTTTGATAACAATTTTGAAAATCTTCCAGTTGCTTGCAGGGATGGATGGAATAAGAAAAAAAAAAATAAAAGTCTGTGGTCCGCCGAGACATACAACATGACATTTCATTAAAATGAAAATTGTTGCCAACAGTCAAGCGTAATGCTACCAGAGAGAACTATTCAAGCAATTCACACTCAGCCCGCTGGAGCATACATAGCTGATGAGGGCACCGGCCATCATTCTGGGTGATAAATGTGATATCCAAGATGTAGAATGTGGTTTGGTTTTTCATAGTCCCAAGTTAAATTCGTTTCCGCGGCTCTCGCTCCAGCTGAGTGTCGGCTAGACATCTTAATTTTGATGTCGATGTGATTGTTTTCCAGCGCATTCATAAATGTTATTTTATTGACATATTGGAACCTTTTGAAGAAATAACAAAACACACACACCAACATTCCTTAATTTTTGCCACTCACATTTCATCTGGTAAATTGACTCCTGTCTAATTTTCAAATTTAATTTGCAAATTTTCATTTCAATTTAGATAGTATTTCTTTTCTCCATCACTCGAATCAGAATTTGAATCAGAAATAAAAAATATTTTTCCGCAAAAATACAACACAACATAAATCAGTTGACTGAATATTAGAGATGCGTTTTTTGTTTTGTGTAAATTATCGATTAACAGTCGTCGTCGACCCAATAGTATTACAGAATACCAAATTAGCATTGAATTGATGTTGACGTTGATATAAAGTGACGTTGACTCAAAATCGATGACGACGACAACTGGAATAAGGGTGAATGTTTCCAACAAATATGAATTTTTAGCTGTCACTTTAAAAAATCACATCAAAATTAATCTGAACGTTCCAATAATACGGTTATTCTAAGACAATAATCAAAATTTATATTTAAAGTGCTTCCAAGGGTCTATTACAATAGTGGAAAAATCGAACGAATAGGAAACCTTTTCAGTTTATTACCGAATTTAAAATGAAGAAATATAGTTGTCCGCGAACTCATTTTTTTCTCCATTTTTTTTGGCGAGAGACGGTCGGTATTGGAACATTTACAATAAATTTTGGTTTGTATGGGCCGTTCATCATGGAATGTCCACAACAAATAACAAGATAAATGAATAAATGTGCCAATTTTATACCGTTTGACCAGATTTTCAGTATTCTAGCTGCTGCCTATTGTTTTGTGCCAAGTAAAAAATTTCGAAAATTTTCTTAATTTTTCACGCCTATAAGTCAGGGGAATGTACAAATCGAAGTTGCTGCATGAGGTCGGTACCAATTTTATCCCTTTTTCCACATTTCCCATTAGAATTACGGATTTCGACAAATTTTAAGTGAACACTAAAGTGATCTACACACTGTATTTCAACTTAATTACAAATTGTCGTACTTAAACTTGTCAACTTAATTACAAATATCAAGTAAGTACAAAGCAAAAATCTTCAAACAATGTGCTGAACTACTCCATAAATTATGGGTTATTGTGGTGTTTTCTGTCCTTGTTAGGGATAAATTTTTCCCTCTGGACCGATTTTGCCCATTTTGAATCCTCTCCGATCTACAACTATTAGACGTATTCTGGCAAAAAAAAATAATTTTTCCAATTTGTTTCTCAATTTTTCTATATCTTTTCTTGATATCAAAAAAGATTAAACAAAAACATTTTTTTTTATTTTTTGGATATTGTTGCTAAAACAAAAGTAATTTTTTGGAGACTGTTCCGAAAACACAGTTTTTATGTGAAAGTAAACATTTGTAGCCATTATAATTACAATTTATTGAATATTTAAATGGGCTTATATTTTCAAAATGAGAGTATAAATATTTCTGACGCAGGTTGGAGTAAAATGGTTTAAAAACATTATCCATAAAAATTGTGTTGAGTTTATGAGAAAAAAATAATTTTAGGCTTCGAAGACAAAAACTTTTATTTTTTATTGCAAGTGTAACAAAATGTTTAATTGTTAATTCGAATTAATGCTCAATTGCCCAATGTAGGGTGCGGCAATAAACAAGTTCACAATTTTGCTCTTGTTTTGTTTTATCCGAAAAGTAAGAAAAAAACTTATTAAAAACCCCATTTTAAAAGTTTATTTCTGTGCAAGTACTGTTTGCTGACGTGGAGTAGCAAGAGTAGGTCGACGTGGCTTCGTGGATGGTGGCAGGTGGGTGGTAATGTTGGCGTTGCTGCCGATGGTGGTTACTTATTTGCTGGCAGCAGAGTTGAGGGAGGTTTTGTGATGAGCCAAAATTGCTCTAAATTTGGCGAAAATTTATGTAAATTGCTGTCTTTTTGCATATTTAAATAGCGAATACACGAGCACTTTACCCAAAAAGTTCTGATGTTCTGTGTTTGTTTTTGTTTGTTTGGTGTTTCCTCTTTTTTTACATTTTCCAACAATTTTCGGTAAATGTATTCCCTTTTTTCATTTTTTGCTTTGCTAATTTGTTAGTAATGGTGGCGAATATTGTCGACGAGCGATGAGAGTAGAGCGTACAGGAAAACTGTTTAAACATTTTTGTTTAAATTGTTTGCAAGAGCAAAACAAAATTTTAAAACTGAAATTGAAAATTACAACAAAAAACATTAATAAACGTATGCTTTGTCGCAGACCAATTGATGGCGGATCATTGACCTTAAAAAGTCAGTGTCATTGATAATAATTTAAATAAGCGAGTTTTATTTAACCGGCAGACAGACAATTTCGTTGGATTCGTGACAATTCACAGCAAACGTGTATTTTGTCGATAAGTGGTAATACCGAAATGAGAGAGAAAAAAGCAAAAGTTAAATTGGTGGTTTTAGAAATTAGTTTTGTGCGAACCAGCAATTTTGGATCTAGAAAGTTAAGCTCAGAATCATCTTTTCAATAATTAACTAATTGAATTTTTGTTTTAAATGAGTATAGTAAATTTAAATATATTTTTTTTATACTTTTTTAATTTTTACCAAGTATAAATATATACATATGTATTCACTTAAAACTATATAAATACTTAACATAGGATCCTCTATGTATATATATAGATATATAGATATATATATATATATATATATATATATATATATGTATATATATATATGTATATATATATTGACCAAAGTGATTCATTAAACGCGTCTGAATTACGATTTCTGAACTGAAAGTGGTACATGTAGGGAAAAAACAAATTTGCAAGCGAAATAATGTTGTCACCATTTAAAAAAACTATTAAAGTTGGAATTAGAATTATTTAACTTCTAATAACAATTTAGATTTTCGCAATGCATCGCGATGCTAAAAATTCGAAACCATTATCGACAAAAAAATATGAAATTTTTTCTTGTAACCTAAATATCTTTCAATTGAGGTAAACACAGATGTAACCACAACTAACAAAGTTTGTACAATATAGCTCTCTCCTCTCGTGCAAGAATGTATCTTTTCAGAAGAGAGATTTAAAGACTATAAACAATAACTTCTAACATTATCCAGACTTTGATTACAAAATAAATATAGTATCTTATAAAGGGCCTTTTTAAGAGCATGTGAACTTAAAATGATAATGCAAGACATACAAATATTGTTGGATGTATTGAATTAAAGTTTTTTATTACAATTTGCTAGATAAATTCATAACATTTATTTTTTAAATATGATTTCCGACATATGTCCACCGTGGTTACGAGTTACATTATCCATTCGATCAGTCCCCATACCCTCCACCATAGATTGCATTCCACAGAGGCTGTCGATTTTCGTAGAAGTGTAGTAATATTACAGGAAAATATAATTTTTTAATATAGCCAAACCAAAATACAAATACATAATATTTTTATTATTTCAAGCCACGCTTGTAAGACAAGTCTACTAATACGTTTAAACTATATATATATCGAAATAATACTTATAGTCAATTCAAAAAATAAATATACTTATATTTGTACTTTCAAAGAAGCTTAAATACCATAAATATTGGTAGGTAGTGGGTGTTACAGTTGGTTGTATTTCCATTCTATTTTAATTCCAAAAGTACAAATATTGAAAATACATTATCTCGCGTACATAGTGCAAAATAACCTAACTTCATGATTCAACCAATTTTTACCGTAAAAGTATAAAGTACGAATTTGGAAAAATCTTTTGAAGTTTGTGTATGTAGGAGGAATGTATACACCGAATTCCATGATTCAAGCTGCGGTCTTTTGGTTGGTACAATTTTTATCCCCCTTTTCCTATTTTACACCCTTAAGAGGGATCTACACACTGAATTTCATCCTTCTAGCTGTAGTCGTTTAGTTGGTACTATTTTAATCCCTCTTCACCCATTGTATCCCTGTAAAGTAAGAATTTGGAAAAAGCGTTTTATTTTTCGTGTCTACTCTGTCAGAGGAATGTATACTCCGAATTTCATGACTGTAGGTACTATTTTTATACCCTAAGAATACGTCTATCTGAAATATCTTTCTTTTACGGTTGTACACAATTAGAGGGATGTACACACTGAATTTCATCATTCTAGCTGTATTCGTTTAGTTGGTACTATTTTTAACCCCTGTACCCATTGTATTCCTTGAAAGTACGAATTTGGCTAAAACGTTTTATTTTTCGTGCCTACGCAGTCAGAGGAATGTATACACCGAATTTCATGACTCTAGCTAAGGTCATTTCGTAGGTACTATTTTTATCCCCTTTTTCCATTTGAACCCCAAAAAGTACGAATTTCGAAAAATCCTTCTAGTTTACGTGTCTGCGCAGTCAGAGGAATGTATACACCGAATTTGGGTATTCTAGGGGCAGCCGTTTGGTTGGTACCATTTTTTTCCCTCTATTCCCATTTTATCCCTTAAAAGTACGAATTTCGAAAAAATAATTTCATATTATGTATCTACTCAATTAGAGGAATGTACATACCGTGTTTCGTGTTTCTAGCTGTAGTCGTTTCACCCCCTACGAATAAAAATCGTTTTATGGTGTACGTTTTTGTTATCGGGAAAATGCGCATACCCAATATCGAGTACAAGCCGACATATTGAATGAACAATTTTAGTCCTTGTGAGGGAACAAATGTTTCCTTTGGTCCGATTTCGCCCAGTTTCAATCCCAACCGATCTGCGACTTTCGTTTAGATCCTTTCGTTTAGATGCTAGCGTGCTTTCAACAGACGGACGGACGGACATGGCTAGATCGTCTTAGAATTTTATGACGATCAAGAATATATATACTTTATAGGGTCTCAGGTCGATATTTCAAGGTGTTACAAACGGAATGACAAAGTTAGTATACCCCCATCCTAGAGGTGGAGGGTAGAAAAGGAACATTAACAAGCAAAAATGGCGTTAAGTTCGGCCGGGCCGAACTTTATATACCCTCCACCATTGATTGCATTCCACAGAGGATGTCGATTTTCGTAGAAGTGCAGTAATATTACAGGAAAATATAATTTTTTTCTATAGCCAAATCAAAACAAATACAAAAATTAAAAAATAATTTTATAAATAAATATAATATTTTAATTATTTCAAACCACGATTATAAGGCAAGGCTACCAAGACGTCCATTCAAAAAATAATTATTCTTCTATTTATATTTTCAAAAAGCTTAAATACCATACCATTTTAAATACCATTGAAGTTAGGTTATTTTGCCCTATGTACGTCTGATAATGGATTTTCAAAATTTGTACTTTTGGAATTAAAATAGAATGGAAATACAACCAACTGTAGCACCCACTATCTACCAATATTTATGATATTTAAGCTTTTTGAAAATATAAAAAGAAGAATAATTATTTTTTGAATGGACGTATTGGTAGCCTTGCCTTATAAGCGTGGTTTGAAATAATTAAAATATTATATTTATTTATAAAATTATTTTTTTAATGTTTGTATATGTTTTGATTTGGCTATAGAAAAAAATTATATTTCCCTGTAATATTACTGCACTTCTACGAAAGTCGACATCCTCTGTGGAATGCAATCAATGGTGGAAGGTATATAAAGTTCGGCCCGGCCGAACTTAACGCCCTTTTTACTTGTTTTCAGGTCTTATATAAGTTGACAGACTTTATATATATAATGAGGATTTCTTAAAGAGCTTCTCTTGTCTACCCTAAATTAGATATTGTTTCTGAGGCCTTCTAAAGGGTGATTTTTTAAGAGCTTGATAACTTTTTTTTAAAAAAAAACGAATAAAATTTGCAAAATCTCATCGGTTCTTTATTTGAAACGTTAGATTGGTCCATGACATTTACTTTTTGAAGATAATTTCATTTAAATGTTGACCGCGGCTGCGTCTTAGGTGGTCCATCCGCTTAGTCCAATTTTGGCATTTCCACGTTTTTGAGTAACAGAGACCCAATTGGTGCGAACGGCGACGAATCGGTAATTGATGGTCATCATTAACACTGGCCGATACAGCTGCGATATTTTCTTCAGTTCGCACTCTACGTAAGCGTGTTGGTGGTTTAATGTCCAACAATGTAAATTTGGTGCGAAATTTAGTCACAATAGCCCGAATAGCCGCTTCAGTGGGTCGATTAAACTGACCATAAAATGGAAGCGCGCAATGAACTTTCTTAACAGAGCACGCATTTTGATAATAAAATTCAATAATTTGCAAGCGTTGTTCGTTTGTAAGACGATTCATGATGAAATGTCAAAGCATACTGAGCATCTTTCTCTTTGACACCATGTCTGAAATCCCACATGATCTGTCAAATACTAATGCATGAAAATCCTAACCTCAAAAAAATCACTCTTTAGAACGAATTCTCTTGCATTTTTCGAATATAAGAGCGAATGGAAGTTCCTGCTCACCAATACCACTATGTGTTCAAAAAAAAGAGTATGGAATGATACTTGCAGGTCTTCAGACTCCAAAGGAACTGGATAGACACTCTTCCGATGCGTTACACTGTCCCAAATTATAAATACCATTTTATTCTATAGAGTGAAGATAAAAACATGGTGTTATACAAGAACTTTAGATGGATTAAACTACTTTACATATATGCTTCAAAAGTAGTTGTCTGTATATCTTGTCACGCCCGTGACGTCTTTTCTTTTATCGAATTAGATATTCAATATGCCATAAGTCAATCTTATAGTACCTATTATGTTCTAAGATAATTTAACCCGAATGTTGCTAGCGTGACCATATGGGCACACACAAAAGACCAACGCTTCTGGTGTGGACCACTGATAACTTTAAAGTTTTATCTCAAAATTCAAAAACTCAAATTCCAAAAAAATAATTATAACACTATTCGGGTTAAAAACATCAAAAAAGATTTATTTCTTACAGTGTAGCTACACTGAAACCATTTTTCTTCATAATTTTTATGAAGCGGATTCATTCGATTCGTATTGTGCTTTCTGCAACATGTTTCATACATTTTGTGAGTGATGATATGACAAATTCATAAATAAAGGGTGATTTTTTAAGAGCTTGATAACTTTTTTAAAAAAAAAAACGCATAAAATTTGCAAAATCTCATCGGTTCTTTATTTGAAACGTTAGATTGGTCCATGACATTTACTTTTTGAAGATAATTTCATTTAAATGTTGACCGCGGCTGCGTCTTAGGTGGTCCATCCGCTTAGTCCAATTTTGGCATTTCCACGTTTTTGAGTAACAGAGACCCAATTGGTGCGAACGGCGACGAATCGAAAATTGGTGGTCATCATTAACACTGGCCGATACAGCTGCGATATTTTCTTCAGTTCGCACTCTACGTAAGCGTGTTGGTGGTTTAATGTCCAACAATGTAAATTTGGTGCGAAATTTAGTCACAATAGCCCGAATAGCCGCTTCAGTGGGTCGATTAAACTGACCATAAAATGGAAGCGCACAATGAACTTTCTTAACAGAGCACGCATTTTGATAATAAAATTCAATAATTTGCAAGCGTTGTTCGTTTGTAAGACGATTCATGATGAAATGTCAAAGCATACTGAGCATCTTTCTCTTTGACACCATGTCTGAAATCCCACGTGATCTGTCAAATACTAATGCATGAAAATCCTAACCTCAAAAAAATCACTCTTTATTATGCAGATCATTCTTTCAGTTTAATATATCCTCTCCGGTAGTTAATGGAATCTATTCTTTAGAGTTTTCGTGGTATTATAGCGAGTGGGTCGCGAATCCACTTTACTACTATTGCTTCGTTGTTACATATTGTCCATTATTCGGATAAATGTTAATATTAACATTTATATGTAGTAACTTTACAATCTTCATGCATGCGTGCGTTCCCTCTTATTTATGACACTCTAAATGTTGACCATTTCCGAAGATAACAGCCATATACAGAGAACATAAACATTTTATCCTGTCCAGATGAATTTACGTTTCGTTTACCCTCCATTATGCAGCGTAAGTAATTATCAAAAAAACTATTTATGTATAAATGGAACTTGAAAAACATTTAAAATTGGCTTTTCAAGTATTTTTACAGCAATTCGTTAATTTTTATGATATGACAAGAACGAACACAAAAAATGTTTATTAATAAAAGTTTCCCTTAAGTAATAAACTGATATTAAGGAAAGAGATTCAATTTTGGGATGATGGAAATTTTAATCTATATCCAAGTTGCAAAAGATTATTTTGGTTCATTGATTATTTGTAGAAGAAGAAAGACGACATGAAGAGAGTTTAACACGCAAATTAGACAGAGAACAAAAGAACGAAATTTAGTGATTGTTTATACTCTCCGCCACCTTGAAATAATTTTATACGCTCCACCTCCAGGATGGGGTATATTCACTTTGTCATTCCGTTTGTAACACCTTGAAATATTCATCGGAGACCCCATAAAGTATATATATTCTGGGTCGTGGTAAAATTCTAAGACGATATAGCCATGTCCGTCTGTCTGAGAGCACGATAGCGGCCGAACGAAATGAGGAGGTTCAAAATTTTCCTAAATGTGTCTTACGGTTGTAGATCGGTTGGGATTGAAAGTGGACGAAATCGGCCCAGAGGGAAAAATCTAATATTTAGAGTATTTCAGCATGTTTTTTCAACATATTAGCTTGTATTTAGTTGATATTTGCAATACGCATTACCTCTATAGCATAAAAGGGCACCATAGAGTGATTTTTATTTGTAGGGGGCGAAATGGGTCAAAAAGCGATAAAAATGGTATCTATCAAACGACAACAGATAGAAACACAAAATTTGGCGTGTACATGGGGATAGAGGGATAAAAATAGTACCAACCTAACGGCTGCACCTAGAACAATGAAATTCGATATATACATTCCTCTGATTGCGTAGACACGTAAAATAAAAGAACTTTCCAAAATTCGTACTTTTTGGGGTTCAAATGGAAAAAGGGGATAAAAATAGTACCTACTAAATGACAGCAGCTAGAATCATGAAATTCGGAGTATACATTCCTCTGACTGCGTAGACACGAAAAATAAAACGTTTTTTCCAAATTCGTACTTTCAATGGATACAATGGCTACAGGGAATAAAAATAGTACCAACTAAACGAATACAGCTAGAATGATGAAATTCAGTCCCTTAAAAAAGGAACCAACAGAATGATAGAATCATGGAATTCGGTGTATACATTCCTCTTACTGCATAGCAACGTAAAATATTTTTTTTCCAAGTTCGTACTTTATTTTGTTGCTTTTACGACAAAAAAATGGTAGAATCATGAAGTTGTCTTATACTGCGTACGTGAAAGATAAGGTATTTTCAAAATTTATACTTTTGAAATTAAAATAGGATGGAAATACAACCAACCAAACGACTGTAGCTGAAAGTACACTCTCTATCCCCCACTATTTAGGGTATTTATGATTGCTCCCTTATATTTACTTTATAAATTGAAGTATTATATCCATTATATATATATAGTATACAAATGTTGGTAGCCTTGGCTTATTAATTAAATTTCTTATTTTCATACAGTTAAAATTTGTTGCGGACTGTCCTCTTGTAGCTTGGAAGCACCACAAAGAAAATAAAAGTTTTAACGGGCGAAATTGAACAAAAAGGGATAAAATATGGTACCAATGATACGACAAAAGCTAGAATTATGAAATTCGGTGTGTACATCCCTCTAATTGCGTAGACACGTAAAATAGAGGGATTTTTCGAAATTCGTACTTTTAAGCGATATAATTAAAAAGAGGGATAAAAATGGAACCTACCAATGGGGATATCTTTAAAATTTATACTTTTCTAATCACTTTGTCTATGTCTGAAAATGCTTCTTTCTAATGGCGACTGACATCGCCTAATATTTAGGCATGTTCATTTTCACAATTTCAGCATATTATTTATATATAGTAGCCGATTTTAAACAGTGCGCATAAGTATACATTATAGTTTGAAATAGTAATCAAATATAGTAATGTGCATAAAAATATCACAATTTTCGTAATATGGTACTGTACTTCTATGTAAAGTCGACATCCTTTAATCTGCTGGTAATACTGTGGAATGCACTCCGTGGTGCAGGGTATATAAGATTCGGCCCGGCCGAACCTAACGCTTTCTTACTTGTTTTTTTTTTTATTATGAACTCGACTTCCGGGGCGCTTTACCTTGAAATATTCAATGTATACATATGGTGGTGTGGGTCATGGTAATATTCTAAGACGATCCTGCTATGTCCGTCTGTGGAAAGCAGTCTACTTTGAGAACGCAATGAGCTAGGTGGTTAAAATATCTCGCACATGGTTCTAATAGTTGCAGATCGGTGAAAATGGGTAAAATTGGGACTGAAAATATACCAATACTTTTTGAAAATGTCTACCTAACATTCATTCCAAATTAATTTCGTTCATTCTTTATATAACGTGAACGACCACCGACAAGAGATATTTGTAAAATTTGTGCTTTGAGGGGTGACTTGGGGGCAAAAAGGGACACAAATGGTACGATTCACTCAACAACAGTTAGGAAGATGAAATTTAGAATGGAAAAAGAGGGATAAAAATGGTACCAACAAAACGGCAGTAGCTAGAATCATGATATAGGGTGTATACGTTACTTTGACTTTTCGAGTCAAAATGGGAAAGGCAGGATAAAAATGGTATCAAACAAATGGCTGCAGCTAGAATCATGAAATTTAACATATACATTCGTCTGATGTGTAAAATAATACCAATTTTTACTTTTGTGGTCAAAATGGTGGAAAGGGGTAAAAATAGTATCAACGCAATGGCTACAGCTCGAATTATGAAATTTGGTTTATACATTCCTAAAAACATGAAATTTAGGATTTTTCGCAATTCATAAAATGGCAAAAGAGGGATAAAAATGATACCAACCAAATGGCTGCAACCAGAATCATGAAATGTGGAGTATACGTTATTCTGACTGGATTTTTATCAAATTCGAACTTTTGGGGTCAAAATGGATGAAAAGGGTACCAACCAAAAGGCTACAGCTAGAATCATGAAATCAATAAATACATTCCTCTGATATGTAAAACAAAAAGACTTTATTTACCAAATTCGTACTTTCGGACCATAATGGGGAAAGGGATAAAAATGGTACAAACCAAACGGGCGCAGCTAGAATCACGAAATGTGGTGCATACGTTCCACGAATTATGAAATTAATGGTATACATCCCTTTAATTGCGTGGTAAAAAAATTCAATCTTTCGAAATTCATAAAATGGGAAAAGAGGGATAAAAATGGTACCAACCATATGACTGCAGCTGGAATCAAGAAATTGGATGCACACGTCCTTCTAACTGCGTAAAAAATGATTTTACCAAATTCGTACTTTTTAGGATCAAAATGTGGAAAAAGGGATAAAAATCGTACCAACTAAAGGAATGGAGCTGGAATCATGAAATTCAGTGTGTACGCTCCTCTGACTGTGTGGACGTTTAGAATTGCAACTGGTTAACATTTGTGGAGAAGTTTTTCTCCTAACACGGACTATATATTAAATTATATTCTTCCTTCATATCCTGCCACACCGCTTCGCCCCCCTTTGTAAAACACTCACGAGGTGTATGTACCAATGGAAGTGCTATGCACATTTGGTTTACATTGTTTGTTACACATATTCCCATTATTGACCACATGGGCAGGTGTAATTTAATTATCCTTGTTCGACGGCGGCGGCGGCTGCCTGCCACTACTTTTTTCATTCGAGCAATATTAAATCAGCCCCTAAAATCATAATACAAATAAATACAACAACTACTTCAACAACAGCATGACCACTGAATGTATGGCTGTCTGGCCAGCTCGTATGGTCGTATTAGTGTTTATTTTATGTGACCTTTTGTGTTCGCATTCGTCTGTGTATTTGGGTCCTTTTAAATGCGCGCGCATTTACCACTCTCAACGTGGATATCCTGTCCGCAGCGAACGTGTCTTTGCGGGAGTGTGTGTGTGAGTGAGTGTGTTTGCACCGTCAGTCATCGTAAACAATTTAAATGACACATAAAATTACAACAAACCATCGTCGTAATAGTATCTGTTCCATTCCAATGCCATTCCAGAATATCTGTGTTTTTGTATTTCAATTTATGGTGGTTTACCTTTAATACACGGTGAGCTGTTGTCATTGCCGTGTGTTATTTTTAGCGGTTTTTATGTGGACTCAACTCAACGAGGCCTGCCTAATAAGTGTGTTTCAATAGAATATTCGATCTACAGCAGGCTATGTAATGGTTGGGCCAATATAAATAGAGCAATAAATATTTTGTGATTCGGAAATTATGAAAAATTGAATCATCACCAATGAATTTAACATGCTTATCGTAGGAGCGATGTCCTTTATTTTGAAAGCTTAAAGATTATTTTTCAGTAGTGATATTCACTTCTGGCATTCCTCTTTATTATACCCTCCACCTCCAGGATGGGGGTATACTAATTTTGTCATTTCGTTTGTAACATCTATATATATATATACTCTTGATCGTCATAAAATTCTAAGACGATCTAGCAATGTCCATCCGTCCGTTCGTCTGCCAGTCTGTTGAAAGCACTTTAGCATCTAAACGAAAGGAGCTAGGACGTCCAAATTTTCTATAAATACGTCTTATAGTCGCAGATCGGTTGGGATTGCAACTGGGCGAAATCGATCAAAAGGGAAATATTTGTCCCTCACAAGGACTGCAAATACCCATAATAACCCCTAATATTAGGCATGTTTTTTCAATATATCTTATTCATAGGGGTGAAATGGGGCAAAAAGGGATAAAAATGGTACCTATCAAATAACAACAGGTAGAAGCACGAAATTCGGTGTGAACATTCCTCTAATTGAGTAGATACATAATATAAAAGTATTTTCCAAATTCGTACTTTTAAGGGGTAAAATGGGAATAGAGGGATAAAAATAGTACCAACCAAACGGCTGCACCTAAAATAATGAAATTCGCTGTATACATTTCTCTGATTGTAGACACGTAAAATAAAGGGATTTTTCGAAATTCGTACTTTTTGGGGTACAAATGAAAAAAAGGATCAAAATTGTACCAACCAAATTACCGCAGCTAGAATCATGAAATTCGCAGTATAAATTCATCTAACTGCGTAGAGACGAAAAATAAAAGGCTTTTCCAAATTCGTACTTTCAAGGGATACAATGGGAACAGAGGGATAAAAATGGTACCAACTAAACGGCTACAGCTAGAATGATGAAATTCAGTGTGTACATCCATATAATTGTGCAGACACGTTTTTATTTTACGTGTCTACACAATTAACTCCTAACGGTGTAAAATGGGAAAAAGGGGATAAAAGTGGTACCAACTAAACGGCTACAGCTAGAATGATGAGATTCAGAGTGTACATCCATATAATTGCGCAGACACGTTAAATAAAGATAGTGTAGTTTTAAGGGGGTAAAACGGGAAAAAGGGGATGAAAATGGTGCCAACCAAATGGCATAGAAACGCATAATATAAAGATTTTTCCAAATTCGTTCTTTTACGGCAAAAATTGTTTGAATCATTAAGATTATTTTGTTTGTGTACGTGAGATAATGGATTTTCAAAATTTGTAGTTTTGGAATTAAAATAGGTTGGAAATACAACCAACTGCAGCACCCAGTATCAATCAATATAATGTTTAAGCTTTTTTGAAAATTGCTGTCTTGTATTTTTTTTGTTGAATACTTGAAGTATTATTTCAATATATATAGTATAAATGTATTGGCAACCTTGCCTTATAAGCTTGGTTTGAAATAATAAAAATATTTTTTTTTTATAAAATTATTTTTTTAATATTTTTATTTGTTTTGGTTTTGCTATATTAAAAACAAGTACGGAAAGGCTAAAGACGGCGGGCCGACTATATGATACACTCCACTTTCTATCCGAATACAATTCAATTCGATAAAAAAGTGAAAACGGGAAAAATTATTGTATGTTTCCTAATCATAGGATAATACGACCTGGTCCAATTTGTCAAATCGAAAAGAATATTTGTATCGGGGCTTTATCCAAACATGGAATAAAGTAAATAACTTTCATAATAAGTTCTTCCACATCAAGTATAACGTGTTATACTCACTTTGAAGAAATTCGGTGAAAATTCGTGGTATGTGGGGCGGAAAAAGTCTATCCGGGGTCGAAATTTGTATGGGAGCTATATGTAAATCTGAACCGATCTGAACCATTTTCACCACAGGTGTTCCTAGTTTAAATATATGATGCTTTGCCAATTTTGAAGGCAATCTGATAAAATAAGTGTTTCCTAGAGAAGAAAAATCGAATCGGGAGCGAAATTTGTATAGGAGCTATGTATAAATCTTAACCTATCTGACACATTTTCACCATGGGTGTTTCTAATTGAAATAAAGGGTGATTTTTTAAGAGCTTGATAACTTTTTTTTTAAAAAAAATCTCATCGGTTCTTTATTTGAAACGTTAGATTGGTCCATGACATTTACTTTTTGAAGATAATTTCATTTAAATGTTGACCGCGGCTGCGTCTTAGGTGGTCCATTCGGAAAGTCCAATTTTGGGCAACTTTTTCGAGCATTTCGGCCGGAATAGCCCGAATTTCTTCGGAAATGTTGTCTTCCAAAGCTGGAATAGTTGCTGGCTTATTTCTGTAGACTTTAGACTTGACGTAGCCCCACAAAAAATAGTCTAAAGGCGTCAAATCGCATGATCTTGGTGGCCAACTTACCGGTCCATTTCTTGAGATGAATTGTTCTCCGAATGGCCATAGAATCGCGAGCTGTGTGGCATGTAGCGCCATCTTGTTGAAACCACATGTCAACCAAGTTCAGTTCTTCCATTTTTGGCAACAAAAAGTTTGTTAGCATCGAACGATAGCGATCGCCATTCACCGTAACGTTGCGTCCAACAGCATCTTTGAAAAAATACGGTCCAATGATTCCACCAGCGTACAAACCACACCAAACAGTGCATTTTTCGGGATGCATGGGCAGTTCTTGAACGGCTTCTGGTTGCTCTTCACTCCAAATGCGGCAATTTTGTTTATTTACGTAGCCATTCAACCAGAAATGAGCCTCATCGCTGAACAAAATTTGTCGATAAAAAAGCGGATTTTCTGCCAACTTTTCTAGGGCCCATTCACTGAAAATTCGACGTTGTGGCAGATCGTTTGGCTTCAGTTCTTGCACGAGCTGTATTTTATACGGTTTTACACCAAGATCTTTGCGTAAAATCTTCCATGTGGTCGAATAACACAAACCCAATTGCTGCGAACGGCGACGAATCGACATTTCACGGTCTTCAGCAACACTCTCAGAAACAGACGCAATATTCTCTTCTGTACGCACTGTACGCATTCGTGTGGTTGGTTTAATGTCCAATAAAGTAAACTGAGTGCGAAACTTGGTCACAATCGCATTAATTGTTTGCTCACTTGGTCGATTATGTAGACCATAAATCGGACGTAAAGCGCGAAACACATTTCGAACCGAACACTGATTTTGGTAATAAAATTCAATGATTTGCAAGCGTTGCTCGTTAGTAAGTCTATTCATGATGAAATGTCAAAGCATACTGAGCATCTTTCTCTTTGACACCATGTCTGAAATCCCACGTGATCTGTCAAATACTAATGCATGAAAATCCTAACCTCAAAAAAATCACTCTTTATAAGATATTTTGAAAGATTTGAAGAAGAAGGTTTATAGAGTGGAAAAAGTGAAATCGGGAGTGAAATTTGTTTGGGAGCTATATAAAAATCTGAACCGATCTGACCCTTTTGCACCATGGCAGTTTATAGAACAAACGTAAGATATTTCGCCTAATTTGAAGAGGATCTGTTAACATATGTGGTTTCTAGAGCAGATAAAGTCAAATCGGGAGTGAAATTCGTATGGGGACTATATCTAAATCTGAACGGATTTTCTTCAAATTAAATGGCGTTCGTTGATGTCCCGAAAAACTTCGTTGTGCAAAGTTTCATTTGGTTCTGGCTACAATTGCGACCTGTATCGTGATTACAAGAATAGATTGACAGACAGACAGACAGACGGACATTCCTAAATCGATTCTAAAAGTGATTCTAAGTCGATCGGTATAATTAACAATGGGTCTATCTTCCTTCCTTCCTTCCTTTTGGGTGTTACAAACAAATGCACAACGACATAATACTCTCGTGGAGTGTATACAAATTTTCCTGTGATGTTACTGCACTTCTACGAAAATCGACAGCCTCTGTAGAATACAATCCATGGTGAAGGCTCGTCCGAACTTAACGCTTGTTTTACTTGTTTTATTTTTAATTTACTTTAAAATTGAGCGGATACCAGGCTTTGCTCTTCTAGAGTGCTAATTTAGAATTATTTCCTGAGTAATCGATTTTGTCACCATTTCCATACCACCCTCTTATGTGAATGTTTTTCTAGTGTCGAATTGTGTTAACACCATTTCTCACACAAACACTCCCACCCTAACTGAGAGTGAGTACAGGATACCCGATATTTGGCGTTCCAAATATTTTTGGGAAGAAGGTGTCTGTCCCTCCGTGTGTGTGTGAGACTTGTTTGTGCACTTGTCCATATTTGTTCACGTATTTGTCCACATCTTGAGTGAATAGGGCTTAGTTTGTTGACGCTGTTGTTGTTGTCTTTGCCAGGCTGTTAGGGCTGTTACTTTGTTGTTAAGTCATGTTTGAGCACTTGACCTTATTATTGCGTTTAGCGATGGTTGTTAGTGTTGAATTTTTCTCGAATTCTGTTGGTTGTTGTGGCCGCCCAAAGTACACATGTTATTTTTATAGGGCAGTTGCAGTTGTAGTTTTTTTTGTTTATGGCATATTTATATTTTTTCAGTTTGGGTTTCTTTTGAATGCCCAGGAAGGCGTTAAAATTCACAAATTCATATTTTCTTTTTAATTAGTTCAGCCAAAGAGGTTGGACGGACACAGGGACAGGTACAGGTACACTTTTGGCTTGGGAATATTTAAATTGGTTCTTATGTGAAAATTTCTTCTGATCCCCACATAAAGCAACAATTAGAGCAGTTGTTTCACTAATTATGTCATGTTTTATTTTTCGAAATGACAACAGGCGATTTGGGCATTTAAATAGAATTTTCCAAAACAGAAAACGGTTGATGAAATCAAGTTGAAATAGTTTTTAAAGAGCGGCATCGATTTTGAAGGAATTTACACAGTCGCGACAAAGCGTCTTCGAGCGACGTCAATTCTTGAAAAAGTCGTCAAAAATTCGAAACCATTTTACAATCGGCGAAGTGTCGCTAATTTTGCAAAACCCCGATAGTATGATCATCTCATCCTCATTATTTTACATCAATATGACCAATCTATAGAATGAAATCTATATCACCATCCCTCAGTCCATATTGCACTTGAATCGGATGATATACATGTGGAACTAAATGGAATTAATTTGCGTTTTTAGTTTTTCATTTCCTCATCCTGTTGCACTTTCACAGCACCACAAAGTTCCAAAAAGATACAAATTTCCAAAAATTATTTTAAATGTTATTTCCTATGATACCGGTATAAATGTCAAATAAAAGGGGATAATATCTGTTAAAAATAGTTGAAATGACATATTTCTACACAGAAAAAAATTTCGACTGTTTTTTATCGATTAATTGATTTATTGTTTTCCAATATTATAGTCAATAACCAAAATAATTGGATATATAATTTAAATCAATGTGCTTAATTTTTTGATTTAATTATGGAATTGTTGTTTTAAATGGTGGCAATTCCAATAATTGATTCAATTTCTAAGCAAAGGTTTTTTAGACAACTTTCCTTTGAAATATTAACTAATAAAAATTAATGTAAATAATTCGTATATATACAAAATATATTGTTGTAGATAAAAGGCCAAGCCGTATTTACTGAACTGCAATCAATGATGTTATGCTGTAAATATTTAAAAATTGTTACTGCTGTCATTGAAAAATGATCCGATTTTCAACTGCAGTTTGCAAGAATGCAATCTGGGCGAGTGCAGCTAATTTAAAAATTCGGTTATATAGTTGTCAATATCAGTATATGTTACACTTCTATGAACCGATGACAACTACGGTCATCTCTGATCTGTGAAAGATTTCGCAATGAACTTTAGTTAATTTGAACATTTAACGCACCTGAGCCTTCCAACTATGCAATTGCAATTCCTGATGAAGAAACAAGTAATTTAATTTGCAAGCGAATTTTTGCCAAAAATGTTTTCCACTGGGAGTTATAACTTCATTACAACTTATACTTCGCGTTCCAACTCTTGATTAAATGTGTCGTGCATTGGATAGTTGGGTGCTTTCATTCCTACTTGAGCTAATATCAATGACATATCTTCAGACAATGCCTTGTTGTCAATTTTCTCCTTCAATTGCAAATCTTCATGATCATACTGGCATATCATCTTTGTATTTGGCCAAAAACTCATTCGGTAATGATTTTCAGATAATTATAGAAAGCAATATTCGTATTAGATAAACATTTGTCGGAATCAAACATCACATATGCGATGGTATAATCCCAATAAGTGTCGATCTAATGCATCGATAAAAAATACCTCTTGGCATTGCGGCGTACAGCTTCGTTGGATCAGTCATCAACATACTCCTTTACTATTTTCTATATTCAATGAAATGGAGAGGCAAAAGTTAAACGAATCGTGCAAAAATGAATCATGAAAATATATAGTTATTATATAAAATATTACGATTTTTGCAATTTATGCATATTTTCTGACTTTTCATTAAAATTTCTCATATTTATGTGTACTGGAAATTTTTGTAGAATCATAGCGAACATAACAAAAAAAAATCGCAAAACCAGCTCTTAAATCGAGGGTTATAATATTGAGTTCATTCGAAAATCCTATAGAAAAGCATACTTCCTGTTTTTCATAGATTGTTCACTATTCCGGGAAACTATCCAAAAGTTTTTTCATCTTAAAACCTAGTTCGAACTACTACAAACAGTTTGTAACAAAAATCAACCAAATTGGTTCAGCCGTTCTTAAGTGATGCGATTACCAACGAACATCATTTCATTATACACTCCACGAGAATATTATGTCTTTGTGCATATGTTTGTAACATCCGAAAGGAAGGGAGATGAACCGATCGACTTAGAATCACTTTTTGAATCGATTTAGCAATGTCTGTCCGTCTGTCTGTCTGTCAATCTATTCTTGTAATCACGATACCAGCCAGAACCAAATGAAACTTTGCACAACGAAGTTTTTCGGGACATCAACAAAGAAAATTGGTTCAGATTTAGATATAGTCCCCATACGAATTTCACTCCCGATTTGATTCTTTTCACTCTAGGTACCACATATTTTAACATATTTTCTTCAAAATTGGCAAAACAAGTAAGTGTATTTCAGGAAAGATCAATTGTAATTCAGAACTCGTCAATTGAAATTCAGAAATTCCATTTGAAATTCAGAACTCATTAATTGATATTCAGATATTCCATTTGAAATTCAGAACTCATCACTTGATATTCGGAAATTCCATTTGAAATTCAGAACTCATCACTTGATATTCAGAAATTCCAATTCAAATTCAGAACTCGTCACTTGATATTCAGAAATTCCATGTGAAATTCAGAAATTCCATTTGAAATTCTGAGCTCATCAATTGAAAATCAGAACTTATTATTTGAAATTCAGAATTCATCAAATGAATTTCAGAACATTTCATATGAAATTCAGAAACATAATTCGGAAAACATTTATAGAGAAATAACTCTATATACTCCAAAGTCAGTCATACATAAATATATTTAAACTGATAAAATTCATTAAAGAACACAATTAATTATTTTAATATGTTGTTTATTATTTGCATTATAAATATGCAATGAAATTAAGAAATGGATTGTTAGATTGGAAATAGGAGAACACAAGCTTTAAATAATATTTAACAGGCAATTAATAGCGAATCACTTTTTGACCGTCGATAGACGTGAAATTAAAAACAACAAAAAGAGTATTTTTCTGTAATCTGTACATAATTTTCATTTCAAACTTTAACTGTGGAGTGTTACCAAAGACTTTCTATATTCAAGACAAGTAATCTCGCTCTTTGCTATTATTACCGACGCAACGTTGAGAGATGACAGCGAATGCAAATTTCGCAGCCATGTTTACATGTTAAATCAAAATATGAAAATGAGGAAAACAATGAGTACATTCAAAAATATACACGAAAAGAATACACATCTTTTATTGTCAGATATTGTAAAATATTTTGGTTTACTGGTTTGGTAAACCAACCTGTGCTTTGCAGAAGCAAATGTTACTCTCGCATTTCTGGAAGGTAGCATACAAATAGTGAGATTTCTCCTCCTGTAGTTTTACGATCTTTGTGTATTACCATTCTACTCTTTGTATTAAGAGATTTACATGATTTAATTCCGACGATCTAAAGAGTGATTTTTTTGAGGTTAGGATTTTCATGCATTAGTATTTGACAGATCACGTGGGATTTCAGACATGGTGTCAAAGAGAAAGATGCTCAGTATGCTTTGACATTTCATCATGAATAGACTTACTAACGAGCAACGCTTGCAAATCATTGAATTTTATTACCAAAATCAGTGTTCGGTTCGAAATGTGTTTCGCGCTTTACGTCCGATTTATGGTCTACATAATCGACCAAGTGAGCAAACAATTAATGCGATTGTGACCAAGTTTCGCACTCAGTTTACTTTATTGGACATTAAACCAACCACACGAATGCGTACAGTGCGTACAGAAGAGAATATTGCGTCTGTTTCTGAGAGTGTTGCTGAAGACCGTGAAATGTCGATTCGTCGCCGTTCGAAGCAATTGGGTTTGTGTTATTCGACCACATGGAAGATTTTACGCAAAGATCTTGGTGTAAAACCGTATAAAATACAGCTCGTGCAAGAACTGAAGCCAAACGATCTGCCACAACGTCGAATTTTCAGTGAATGGGCCCTAGAAAAGTTGGCAGAAAATCCGCTTTTTTATCGACAAATTTTGTTCAGCGATGAGGCTCATTTCTGGTTGAATGGCTACGTAAATAAACAAAATTGCCGCATTTGGAGTGAAGAGCAACCAGAAGCCGTTCAAGAACTGCCCATGCATCCCGAAAAATGCACTGTTTGGTGTGGTTTGTACGCTGGTGGAATCATTGGACCGTATTTTTTCAAAGATGCTGTTGGACGCAACGTTACGGTGAATGGCGATCGCTATCGTTCGATGCTAACAAACTTTTTGTTGCCAAAAATGGAAGAACTGAACTTGGTTGACATGTGGTTTCAACAAGATGGCGCTACATGCCACACAGCTCGCGATTCTATGGCCATTTTGAGGGAAAACTTCGGAGAACAATTCATCTCAAGAAATGGACCGGTAAGTTGGCCACCAAGATCATGCGATTTGACGCCTTTAGACTATTTTTTGTGGGGCTACGTCAAGTCTAAAGTCTACAGAAATAAGCCAGCAACTATTCCAGCTTTGGAAGACAACATTTCCGAAGAAATTCGGGCTATTCCGGCCGAAATGCTCGAAAAAGTTGCCCAAAATTGGACTTTCCGAATGGACCACCTAAGACGCAGCCGCGGTCAACATTTAAATGAAATTATCTTCAAAAAGTAAATGTCATGGACCAATCTAACGTTTCAAATAAAGAACCGATGAGATTTTGCAAATTTTATGCGTTTTTTAAAAAAAAAAAGTTATCAAGCTCTTAAAAAATCACCCTTTATAAAGCTAAGAATATAAATAACCGTAATTAATAAATAATTTACATTGTATATAAACATCTTTTAAAAAGTTAATCCACAAAACTTACTTGTGCCAATTTTTGTTAAGATCGGACTATAACTCCGACCTGTAGTTTGATTACAACAATAGATGGACAGACAGACGGACATTGCTAAATCGACTCAGAAATTGATTCTAAGTCGATCGGTATACTTAACAATGGGTCTATCCCGCTTCCTTTTGGGTGTTACAAACAAATGCACAAAGCCATAATACTCTCGTGGAGTGTATAAATAGGCAAATGTATGGGGGCCAACTTAAGGAATGCAGTTGGAGGGTAGGTGTGTTCTGAGAAAATATTATGACTTAAAAAAATTGGGGGTTAGTCATACACTTGTCTCCACTAGGGGCCTGCTGGGGACAGTTAGAGTGGTGGTAGCAAATTTTATAAAAATTTAGTTTTTGTATGGGAGCCCCATTATGGAGTGGAGATAGGGGACAGGTATGTTTGGGGAAAATTTTAGGGAGACAGTCTAACATGTCTTCCCTCTATGGGTGACTAGGGGGCAGTTTTGAGCTTTTCCTTCATTAAAAAAATATAAAAAACGAAAAAAATGTGTTGGGACCATCTTAAGGGTTAAAGACGGAGGGTGGGTACGTTCTGAGAAAATGTTGGGACTGAAAAATATTGGGGGTTGGTCATATATTCGACTCCTCTAGGGGTCTCCTTGGGACAGTTAGAGTGGTGGGAGCTAATTTTAACATGGAGTGGGGATAGGGTGTAAGTTTGTTCGGAAAAAATGTTTGAGGAAAGAAAATTAGTGGATGTCGGTTTATTATAAAAAATAATAAAATCGTAAAAATTTCGTAGAAAATACGGGGGTTAAAAAAATATTGGGGATCGGTCATACATTTGACTTCAGTAGCGGGTCCTTTTTTCGTAAAATTAATGAAGTTTCTTTATAAAATCTATGAAAATTTGCATTAATTATAATATGAAAAATAAAGAACATGCTACATATTTTCTTTGAAATATTTCAGAAATTCTATGCCACTTTTGATTGATTTGTGCTTTATGAAAGATATTTCATGCATTTTATGAAAAGCATTCTAGGCTACTTTTGATATCATTTTTCGCTGAAGTTATGAAAACATCATAAATAATGTGAAGATAGTTATTTCAGTGGATGATAAATGATATGTCATTTTAAAGCATGATACCTAAGCATTTTTATTTCGAAACCAATTTAAAATTCAATTTTTGCCAGAATTTTGGTTTTAAAAAATTAGCAGCAAAGAAGAGAATAAGCGTGTCAAATGTTACACAAAGCTCTGACCTCGGGTCACCGATTGTATTGAAAATTTTCAGAATCATAGATCTATCATCAACTAGACTAAGACCACCTTAGTGTAGATATTCCAGCACCTTTCTTTCATCCACTTTCACCACATCCCATAGAAAATGTGTTTCGCAACACCTCAACCAAAACCACCGCATCGCATCGATCTGCCTGTCTGTTTGTGTCAACGGAAATGATCTTATAAATGAAACAAAACAATTAAGCTCCCTTCCCTCAATCAATATTCTTTGAGGGCCACAACTGTGGACTGCTGCCACAAAATTGATTAGCCATATTCAAAAGGGTTAGAGAACCAACCACCGCCGCCGCCGCACTGCCACCTCGCTCCATAATCGATTTGGGTGGTAATAGACCAGAACAAATTTCTCTCATAATGAAGAAACTTGAAATATTGGGTCACAGACGAGAAAATTCACACAATCAAAAATTCAATAAAAACTGAATTGTCGTAACTCCTTTGGACAGATACAGATGCAAAGGCACACACAAACACACGAGTACGTCTGTGTATGGCCAAACTTCCAGACACGATGTACGTAATATAGAATTAGTCCGTGTTTCAGCCGTCGATTGCTGGCTGGCAAAGAGTTAAACGGAAGTCTAACCGACAAATAATTACGTTTTAATATGGCGTCAATGATTAATGAATGAAATCGATTAAGTTTCATTAATGAATGACGATGGTGTTGTGGCGGATGACGACGTTGTTGATGATGATGACGATGAGGATGATGACTGACGACGGTGGCGACGACGATGACGGTGTTAATCGTGATGCGTACAATTTTGAATATGGGACCCTTGAAGAATACACTCAGAGAAAAAATGTAGTCAGCAACAGAACATAACTGATAAAAATAAATTCTATAAAATTATTTTTCTAAAAAATCACCTTTGTGGAATTTATTTTCCCCGTTTTAAGAATTGTGGGATTTTAATATGAGGTATCACTAGAGAATTTTTCCAATGTAATATGATTACAAACAATTAAATTGTTTTCAAATAAATTTTCTAAAATTATTTTTCTAAAAAAGCACCTTTGTGGGATTTATTTTTCCCGTTTAAGAAATTGTAAGATTTTTATATGAGGTATCGCAAAGGTAATACGATTACAAACACTTAATTTGTTTTGAAATAAATTTTCTAAAATATGGGCCCCTTGAAGAATACACTCAGAGAAAAAAATTTAGTCAGCGACTGAACATAACTGCTAAAAATAAATTCTATAAAATTATTCTAATAAAAAATCACATTTGTGGGATTTATTTTCCCCGTTTTAGGAATTGTGGACTTTTGTATGAGGTATTACAAAAGTATTTTTTAAAAGCAATACGATTACAAACATCTAAATAACATTCAAATAGATTTTCTAAAATTATTTTTCTAAAAAAGCACCTTAGTGGGATTTATTTTCCACGTTTTAAGAATTATGTGATTTTTCCAAATGGGTACCAAAAAGCTCCTCAAATTACACACGAATTTGTAATGATTTTTTAAATCGTTTCTCCTAGTCAACGAATATACCTATAATCGAACATTTTTTGAACACAATTTTTTCTGAGTGTATCCAACCGTTTCCGTCTGCCACTGTGGATGAAAAGAGTTTTCAAGTGTCAATAATTAAAGTGTTACTCTCTATTCCATTTTAGGAACCCAATAATTTATCGCTACTGTTCAATATTAACGCACCTCGGTTGGGTTTTGTACGCGCTTCTGTATCTGTGTGTGTGCTGGGTGCCTTTGAGGTTTGTTGGCCACGAATGAATGAAAATTGTGCTTCAAAAAAGGTTAAAACAAATACAATCAAACATGCACATACATATACACAACGTACGTACATATTTCACTCAATGGCCATTTGACTGACTATGGGGCTGACTACTCTACGTGTAGCTATGAATGGCTACTTTTGCTGGTTCGTTATAAATGATTTGCTTTTAAGACTGTAGGCGTTTTTCTCTCTCCATTTCGTGGCGAACGGCAAGAATGCCAAGAAACCACCAACGACGTTTGGCATCGAACAACGAACGCTGTATATCATTTCTGGATTTGAATGGCTGGCTGGATGACTGCCTGGCTAGTTGAATGAACCTCCAGTTTCGCATTCTTTCCATTTTTGTATTTTAAAATGGAATCTATTGTTTTGCTGTTGTTTGCTTTTTGGATTGAAGCGTTAGCCACACATTTTTGGATTATAAACAGCGAAGTTATATGTTTCTCTGTTGATGGTGCAATGTAGTTAATTTTAATCTTATGAAATATACAACTATATTGTATATCGTTCATTCCATATTTTAACAAAGACACTTTATCGTACAGATTCGTTTCAATAACATTTCTTCAGTCTTAAATTTTCAGGATTTGTTTAAAATCGATGTGGGATTACGGATATATATTTTTGAATTTAAATATAAATATTTGGTAGAGGTAGACAGATATACACTTTCGCGAATGCAAATCATGTGCAATTAATTATTTAGCTGATCCAGAATATCTCCAAATGAGCTAAGGAATCAATTCAAACTTTGCACAGGGTAATATTTTTCCCAAACTTAGTTTAAGTTCGAAGATGGGCGAAATTGCCACGCCCCTTCTGGTACCTCCCACACAAGTCACCCATATTTCTATGTCAAATTAAAACTAATGTAACTTGCACACGGATCTTCGGAATCAGCTCAAAATCATTTGTAATTTGATATTGGCAATTTTTTTATAATCACTTTAAGCACACAAAATATTTACGCTTTAGCCACGCCTCTTCTGGTACTTTCCACACAATTGTGTCTATCCAAGGTAAAATTAAATGCTTTATAACTCCTATACCGGTGCCTGAAATCCATTATGACTTCATATTTGATCATGTTTTCACAATTATTAACTCCAAATTTGTTAATAATTGTAAAAACTGGGTCCAATTGGCACAATCTTCTAGTACTACCCACTAACATACCACGGCTAATTTAAGTCCTTCCATACAGATGTTCTCTGAGGGTGAGGGTATATAATGGGTGATTTTTTAAAAGATATAGCAAAGTTTTTCAAAATAAAAAACACATATAATTCAGAAAAATGCATGAAATTTTTATTTGAATCGATAGCACGGTCCATATAATTTAATGTTTGAAGATTATTTCATGCAAATGTTGACCTTAACCAAATTGTCCATCCGCTTAGTCCAATTTTGGCATACTCTTTCCAACATTTCGGACGGTATCTCACGAATAAATGCTTCAATGTTGTCTTCCAATGCGTCAATTGAAGCGGGCTTGTCTGTATAGACATGAGCTTTAACATAGCCCCACAAAAAATAGTCTAAATGCGTTAAATTGCACGATCTCGGCGGCCAATTGACCGGTCCCGAACGTGAACGCCTCTCAATAAGTCCATTGTTGCGCGTGCTGTGTGGCATGTGGCACCGTCTTGTTGAAACCACATGTCATGCAAGTCAAGCTCTTGCATTTTGGGCAAAAAAGTTGGATATCATCTCACGGTAGCGTTCACCATTCACAGTTACGTTACGATTCGCATCAGCTTTGAAGAAGTACGGTCCAATGATGCCACCAGCCCATAAACCGTACCAAACTGTGACTTTTTCTGGATGCATTGGTAGCTCTTGCAATGCTTCTGGCTGATATTCACTCCAAAATCGACAATTCTGCCTATTTACGTACCCATTGAGCCATAAATGAGCTTCGTTGCTGAACACAATTTTTCGGTAAAAAAGTGGATCTTCGTCTTTCTTGAACTTTCTTAACAGAGCACGCATTTTGATAATAAAATTCAATAATTTGCAAGCGTTGTTCGTTTGTAAAACGATTCATGGTTAAATTATAGATCTAACTGAAGATGTTTGACAGTGAAACAAAACACGAAACGTGCATCAGCTAAAAAATCACCCTTTATAAGTCGGTTTAGCCGACTGACGTTTTCTCACTTGTTTTTGTTATCTATGGTTCACCTTCATTATATATCCAATACACAAATCTTTTAACTGAAAATATTTGCTTTTAACTGCAGCAACTTAAAGTAAGGGAAGACTAAAATCGGACCGACTATATGATACCTTACACTTTCTATGCCATTACAATTTAATTCGATGAGGACTTTAGCATGCGTCCTGTATAATGTACCAATGAGACCCACTTTCATAATTTATGTTTCCAAATGAAATATAACGTGTTCTGATCAACATCTGCCAAAATATACGACACCTAGTAATGTTGCAATAGTTGATATATAGTAGAAAAACTAGTAAATGAAAAAAAATTTTTTTTTCAAATCCATGCTTTATGCAAGCAGAATTCTATTGGGCCTAGAAATTCTTTTTTAGTTATCTTTTGTAGAAGGAAAAATTACTGCAAAATTTCAGTTTTTTATCTGCCATAGAACGGCATATATTCGAAAATGGGTTTTAACTTCGTATGGGAGGTGCCACGCCCACATTTCCATTACCGCCCATTTTTGTCACAACTACGCACATTAATGCTAGATGCACTTACAAAAAATTACAGTAGGTGTAATTTTGGTTTTAACTTCATATGGGAGGTGCCACGCCCACTTTTGCATTACCGCCAATTTTAGGCGCAACTACGCACATTGATGCTAGATGCACTTACACAAAATTTGAGCACTATACGTGTCATAGAACTGACACTATTCGATAATATGTTTTAACTTCGTATGGGAGGTGGTACGCCCACTATTCCAATACCGCCCATTTTTGGCAGAACTACGCACATTGATGGTAGATGCACTTACACAAAATTTCAGCACTCTAGGTGTCATAGAACTGACAATATTCAATAATAGGTTTTAACTTCGTATGGGAGGTGCCACGCCCACTTTTCCAATACCGCCCATTTTTGGCACAACTATGCACATTGATGCTAGATGCACTTACACAAAATTACAGCACTCTAGGTGTCATAGAACTGACTATATTCAATAATAGGTTTTAACTTCGTATGGGAGGTGCCACGCCCACTTTTCCAATACCGCCCATTTTTGGCAGAACTACGCACATTGATGGTAGATGCACTTACACAAAATTTCAGCACTCTAGGTGTCATAGAACTGACAATATTCAATAATAGGTTTTAACTTCGTATGGGAGGTGCCACGCCCACTTTTCCAATACCGCCCATTTTTGGCACAACTATGCACATTGATGCTAGATGCACTTACACAAAATTACAGCACTCTAGGTGTCATAGAACTGACTATATTCAATAATAGGTTTTAACTTCGTATGGGAGGTGCCACGCCCAATTTTCCAATACCGCCCATTTTTGGCACAACTATGCGAATTGATGCTAGATGCACTTACACAAAATTTCAGCACTCTAGGTGTCATAGAACTGACTATATTCAATAATAGGTTTTAACTTCGTATGGGAGGTGCCACTCCCACTTTTCCAATACCGCCCATTTTTGGCACAACTATGCGAATTGATGCTAGATGCACTTACACAAAATTTCAGCACTCTAGGTGTCATAGAACTGACAATATTCAATAATAGGTTTTAACTTCGTATGGGAGGTGCCACGCCCACTTTTCCAATACCGCCCATTTTTGGCACAACTATGCACATTGATGCTAGATGCACTTACACAAAATTACAGCACTCTAGGTGTCATAGAACTGACTATATTCAATAATAGGTTTTAACTTCGTATGGGAGGTGCCACGCCCAATTTTCCAATACCGCCCATTTTTGGCACAACTATGCGAATTGATGCTAGATGCACTTACACAAAATTTCAGCACTCTAGGTGTCATAGAACTGACTATATTCAATAATAGGTTTTAACTTCGTATGGGAGGTGCCACGCCCACTTTTCCAATACCGCCCCTTTTTGGCACAACTATGCGAATTGATGCTAGATGCACTTACACAAAATTTCAGCACTCTAGGTGTCATAGAACTGACAATATTCAATAATAGGTTTTAACTTCGTATGGGAGGTGCCACGCCCACTTTTCCAATACCGCCCCTTTTTGGCACAACTATGCGAATTGATGCTAGATGCACTTACACAAAATTTCAGCACTCTAGGTGTCATAGAACTGACAATATTCAATAATAGGTTTTAACTTCGTATGGGAGATGCCACGCCCACTTTTCCAATACCGCCCATTTTTGGCACAACTATGCGAATTGATGCTAGATGCACTTACACAAAAGTTCAGCACTCTAGGTGTCATAGAACTGACAATATTCAATAATAGGTTTTAACTTCGTATGGGAGGTGCCACGCCCCTTTGTCCAATTGGTCAAATTTTTCCATTTCCTTGTATTGTCATCGAAAATGATTAAGTGTGCAAAATTTGAGCAAAATTGGTTGAGAAAAAAGCTTTCAAAAATTGATTTCAAATTTTGTGGCACACAAACATATATAGAAAGTAACCTTATATAAAGCATGGAACAACATGAAAATCTTCACTTCAGTAGTGATACTAATCAGTATTCGACATAACGAATATGTCATATTCAGCTTTCTATAAATTGTCATTTCTATAAATTGTCTCTTTGTAATACTTTTGAATACCGATTTGTAATAATATATTTAAGCCGCAAGGAAAAATGACTTATGAGCACTGAAGTCAATATTGTGATAAGGATGTTACGATAAAATTACAGTGTCCTACAGCATTTTTGGAACAGAGTAGCGATAATTTTTGTAGAATCAACTTATAGTCCAGCTGGTCTGAGTTTCTTTTTACAGCGGGTCAAAGTTTTAATTTTTCGGTCGAAGGGAGAATTATACTAAGCGAAAAAGTGTTGTATGTTAGTATCTGAGAGAATTTTTATTGTCAGAGGATAATTTTTGTGGAAGTTCTTAATCCTCTAGCTCCTCTCTTTATGGGTCAATTCGACCTCTTTTCTGAGAAAATAAAAAAAGATTCTTTCAAAAAGGATTAAATTAAATTAAAGATTAAAATGTTCTACGAAATAATTGTCGGAAAATTTCAGTGAAGGTCACCAAAGTTGTAAATAAAGCTCTTCACACTAAAATAACATAATTACACGCAAACTTATACAACAAAATTTCTAGGGTTAAATTTCGACCAAATACCCACATTTTCGACAAAAATGTGGATATTTCGGTAGAGCACGGTAAACAAAAAAATATAAATTATTTTTTTCTTCAATTTCGCGGGGGATATTTCTAAAATGATTTTGTATGAATGACATTTTTGTTTTCTAATTTTCTCGCGATCTATCCTACTGATTTTTTACAAGAACCTATGTCGTTTGTGAATATTTGTCGTCTGTCGCGAAACAGCTGTTGCGGTTGCAATTGCATTTATTTCTGAAACTATTTTCGAAAAAATATTCCGTATTTAGTCAGCTAATTTTAACCCTATGATTTTTTTTAAAAATTGACATGTAATTAACCGTGAAGAGCTTTATTTAGAACTTTGGTATCTTTGGTGATACCAACTGAAATTTGCCTGTAATTTTTTTCGTAGAAAATTATAATCCTTAAATGTTCTTTTTGAAAGGACTTTTCTCTCGAAAAAGTTGTCAAATTGGCCCACAAAGAGAGAAGTTAGAGGGTTATGATCCTCAAAAAAAAATAATCCTCATAAAATTCCACAACATAGTTCTGAAAATAAGAATTCTCTCAGACATTAACTTACAAAACGTTTCTCTCTTAGTACCCACGGTAAAAAGTAACTCAGACCAGCTGGACTATAAGTTTATTCTGCAAAAAAATGTCGGCCTAATTCAGTATGGATTCCATATTAAAAAATCCTCATACTTAAATTTTCCGTATCATCAAGGAGGAGTTAAGTGCGAAAGAAAAATACTGCAAAAATTTTATTTAAAAAAAATCGAAAATACGATTGAGAAAAATCGGGAACAAAAATTCTGGTAAATTCCCTACAAAAATATTCAATAAATTAATCAGGATTGGCGGAAGATCTCGGGGTGGTAAGAAAAAATGTGTCATTCCCGGTTTAAAGTTTCAAAACATACCAAACATACCACCCAAAATCCTTTGAGATATCCTTTTATTTGTCTTCTAATTAAAATAATTAACCACCAGGCAATCGTTCGCCAATTATGAAATTGCTGCGTTTCCAATAAAAAAGTAAAATATTTCAATAAATTGTCTTCTTTATTTCTCCATCTTCTTCTTTTTACCATATCTTCACAAAGGTTTATGCGGCATCAGCACTTTTAAATCGAAGGTGCTGTACTGGTGTTATTTCTCTTCTCAACTCTTCATTGATGTATGTGTCTGTGTCTGTGCCTGTGAATATTTGTAATTCAGTTCACATGCTCTCATTTATCGACAACTTGTGAAGTTATTCATATTTCAAATGCTACATAGCAACGAGTGAGTATCCGAATACCACCACTCCGTTGTGTCCAGTTTCCGATTGTTCTGCTTGACTTTAGTACATGAATAAATGGGAAACGTTACAAATGCCCCCTAGGGTGGGTCGATCTTGAAACAACTTGGAATTAAATAACGAAAATAAATAACAAGTTGTGAGTGTCTAGGATACTTGAAACATTGAGAAGAGCGGTTGGCGCCTTTTAATAATTAATAGTTACCATTGGTCAAATCCCCGATTAGATACAGAAACTCAATCAGGTACCCAGCTTAAAATCAAAATCACAATTGTAAATACATTTATTAAATCCAATATTACCAATTAAAAATTGGTTTACACTTTCAAGGATTTGGATTTCAATTTTCATATTCGACCCCATCTACTATATGTGTGCGTGTGTCTTATTGTATTCTGAGTATAAATATCTGTAATTAAATTACAATTAAAATTTTCAATTCGATTAAGTTTTCTCAGTCATACAATCTTTCTAGTCCAGTCCGTCTATCATCCGCATCGCATTTGAGGGGCAAAGGCATCTGGTCTCCGGTCGGTTGTTATGTGATGTGGATATGGTTTCTTTGGTTTTGCATCTGTAAATGGACCTTTAAAGAAGAGCGTAAACGTTACCGAAGTAAATGTAAATGTAAGTGGAACTTTTATAACCGAAGAAGAAGAAGAAGAATACGAAAAAGACAATCACCGCGTTACGCATTAATAAACGCTTAACTTGGTCAAAATACTTGCATTTCATGAAAGGGTTTTCATTCAAATGATCGATGATGGCGATGATGATGTTGACGAGATCTTTTGGTATGCAAAGACAAACAGTTGTGGTTGCAATTATAGCTGCCTTATTGAGTAAAGATCGTTCGAAATCGATAATATTAATAAGAAAATATATTTCCGTTTCAGTCGAAACTGTTCGTCACATTTTGAAATTGGATTTTTAAAATTATATTGTTTAATTTCATTAGATTTTGCATTCGATCTTAATGAAGCTTGGCACAACGGACTTCTTTAGGATAGAGACAAACGATATTTAATTTGAAGGAAATTGGTTTAGATTTAGATATAGTCCTCATACAAATGTCACCTCTGGATTTCAGCTATTCAACCCACATATTATTAACAATGAACCAAATGAAATACATCTGAAACTATAGGCGAAAATGGAGCTAATTAGCGTTTTTACTTTATCATTTTCTCATCAAGGAGTACAAAGTTCCAAAGGCTAAAATTTTTCGTATATTATTTTAAATACTTATTCGCACTATATGATGCAGAGATACAAGCCGACCGATTTTAAGCCGAAAGCCGTCGCCGCCGACACATTTTGAGTAGCGCCGTCGCCGCCGATAATAATGGTTCGGCTTGTAACTCTGATATGATGCCGGTATAAATGTCATATTAAAGAGGAGAATATTTACTAAAAATATTTCAAATTGTATCCTAATATCTCTATTGTGGTCCTGTGAAGAATTCAATAGTAATATAGACGTCCGACAGTCTATGTTATCTATTCTGTTGAAATTTGACACAACATACCTATTTCATCTAGAGTGAAAAAGAGTCCATGTTGTGATATATATCTTTCTCGAATTGCATATAGAAACTATATATTTTGACCAAAAAGTGAAAGTAGATTACATAGGTCTTTGATTGGATATAGTTTGGAGATAAAAAACCATGATATAGAGTAGATAGTATAGAAAGCATATATTCGGCAGGCTTGTCGGGTGAATTTTGTTATGAAAAGTCCGAAATTATCCACAAAATATAAAAAAGTTGTTTTATTTCAAAGAATTCGACAAAACCAGAAACAAATAATGAATGATTTGTTGATTCGTCAAGTATTAATGAAAAATTCCCAATTTGAAAAATGTTGATTTATTTTAAAGAGTTAGACTAAAACAATATCAAGCTCCTTATTTAAAATTGCAGTAACTTCGTTCTAGAGAAAGAATCAGTGGTTTTCTGTTGCCATTGATACATATGTCATTTTTTAAAGTTGATACTAAAATATAGTCTTAGTAAGTTTGTAATTTAAATGAGTAAATAAAACTACTTTGGAGTAAGTTTTATTTGATTTGAATAAGTACGTTATTTTTTGTAATTTTTTGGGTGTATTTTTTTTTTCTATGAATACTATAATTATACGCTCCATGAGAGTATTATCTCTGAGTGCATTTGTTTGTAACACCCAAAAGGAATGGATATAGACCCATTGTTAATTATACCGATCGACTTAGAATCACTTTTTGAATCGATTTAGCAATGGCCGTCTGTCCATCTATTCTTGTAATCACGATTCAGGTCGCAATTATAGCCAGAACCAAACAAAACTTTGTACAACATAGTTTTTCGGGATAAGGATGAACGCTATTTAATTTGAAGAAAATCGGTTCAGACTTAGATATAGCCCCCATACGAATTTCTCTCCCGATTTGACTTTTCTGCTGTAAAAACCACATATTTTAACAGATCTTCTTCAAATTTGCAAACATCTTATATTTCAACTAGAAACACCCATGGCAAAAATAGTTCAGATCGGTTCATATTTATATATAGCTCCCATACAAATTTCACTCTCAATTTGAGTTTTTTCCGCTCTAGAAACCACAAATTTTCATCAGATCTTCTTCGAATCATGCAAAATATCTTATATTTCAAGTAGAAACACCCATGGTGAAAATAGGTCAGATCGGTTCAGATTTATATATATCTCCCATACAAATTTCACTCCCGATTTGACTTTTTCCACTCTATAAACCACATATTTTAATAGATCTTCTTCAAATCTAGCAAAATATCGTATATTTCAACTAGAAACACTTGTTGTGACAATGAGTCAGATCGGTTCAGATTTAGATATAGTGCCCATACGAATTTCACTCCCGATTTGACTCTTTTCACTCTAGATACCACATATTTTAACAGATTTTCTTTAAATTTGGCAAAATATCTTATATTTCCACTAGAAACATCCTGGGTGAAAATGAGTCAGATCGGTTCACATTTATTATAGCTAACATACAAATTTCACTCAATTTCAATTTGAGTTTTTTTTCCGCTCTAGAAACCACAAATTTTATCAGATCTTCTTCAAATCTTGCAAAATATCTTATATTTCAAGTTGAAACACACAATGAGCAAATAGGTCAGATCGGTTCAGATTTATATATAGCTCCCACACAAATGTCGCTTCCGATTTGACTTTTGCCGCTCTAGAAATCACATATTGTACCCGATTTTCTTCAAATTTACATTAAATTTCGCACAACACCTTATAATCCAACTAGAAACACGTATGAAGAAAGTGGGTAAGATCGGTTCAGATTTAGATATAGCCCTAATACAAATGTCGCTCCCGATTTGACTTTTGCCGCTCTAGAAACCACATATTGTACCCGATTTTCTTTAAATTTGACAACATCTTATAATCCAACAAAAACACTTTAGGTGAAAGTGGGTAAGATCGGTTCAGATTTAGATATAGCTCCAATACAAACGTTGATCCCAAATGTTTAACCGATTTTGGCTAAAACTATATATATTATATTTCTCCTATTTCGTTCCAGGTTTCAGTTCTTTCCCATTTTTTGTCAAACACATAAATTTACAGGATACAAAAATCCTTCCCGTTTTCTCTTTTTTACCGAATTGAATTGTATTCGGATAGAAAGTGGAGTGTATCATATAGTCGGCCCCGCCCGACTTTAGCCTTTCCTTACTTGTTGGAATTAGAATAGAATGAAGATACAACCAACCAAACGACTGTAGTTGATTAGACTATTTAAGCATTTTTGAAGATTGCTGCCATATATTTACTTTTTGAACTGACTTTAAGTATCACTTCGATATATATCGACATTCACACTTTCAAACAAATAAAATTGTTTGCTTATTTAAAAAAAACCTGTTTATATATTTGGCTATATTAAAAAATTTAATTTTCCTGTAGAATACAATCTTGTTTTCCTTTCACCCCTAAAAATACGAATTTCGAAAATGTCCTCTATTGACGTACATACAGTCAAAACCTCGAATTTTATTACTCCAGCTGCAGCTTGTTGGTAAAGTATTTGGTATAAAAGTATTGAACTCGCCAAATATCAAGTAAATTCAAGACAGAAAAATCCTCAAAAAATGTGCTTAAATATTCGAAATATTAGGTCTGTTTTCTTTAAGACTAAGCTGCGATAATAAAAACCAATCCGATCTACAACTATTAAACGTATTCTTATAAAATGTGGCTGTCCTTTAAATGTTAGTGCGCTTTCAGCATATGGACGAACAATAAAATAATTTTCTTTAAGATGAGAGACTTATCATTTATACCACAATTTTCCTGAAATTCCACCTTTTTTACATAAAATATTTTTTTAAAAAAAGGTGTTCAAAAATCAAGGAGCGCGTACTGATCGCAGCCATAGAACAAATATAAATTCAAATTTTTGATACTAAATGTGACAGTATTATTTCAAATAAGAATAATGTTTTCAAAAGTATATTTGTTTCTGTTGCATTTCAACCGTACTCTTTAATTATACTTAGTACAATTTACAGCAAAATTAAATGAATCTTAAACAAGTAAGGAAAGGCTAAAGTCGGGCGGGGCCGACTACATGATACACTCCACTTTCTATCCGAATACAATTCAATTCGGTAAAAAAATGAAAACGGGAAGAATTTTTGTATGTTTCCTCATAGGCTAATATGACATGGTCCGATTTGCCAAATCGATAAGAATATTTGTATCGAGACTATATGCAAACATGGAATAAAGTGACTAACTTTCACAATAAGTTTTTCCAGATCAAATATAACGTGTTATACTCACTTAGAAGAAATTCGTGGTATCTGGGGCGGAAAAAGTCTATCCGGGAGCGACATTTGTATTGGAGCTATATCTAAATCTGAACCGATCTGAACCATTTCCACCACAGGTGTCCTAGTTTAAATATAAGCTGCTTTGCCAAATTTAAAGATAATCTAATAAAATATGTGGTTGCTAGAGCGTAAAAACTCAAATAGAGCGAAATTTGTATGGGAGCTATATATAAATCTGAACCGATCTGACCTATTTTCACCATGGGTGTTTCTAATTGAAATATGTGATGATTTGCCAATTTTGAAGAAAATCTGTTAAAATATATGGTATCTAGAGTCAAATCGGGAGTGAAATTCGTATGGGGGCTATATCTAAATCTGAACCGATCTGACCTATTTTCGCCATGGGTGTTTCTAGTTAAAATATAAGATGTTTTGGCAATTTTAAAGAAAATCTGTTAAAATTTATGGTATCTGGAGTGAAAAGAGTCAAATCGGGAGTGAAATTCGTATGGGGGCTATATCTAAATCTGAACCGATTTTCTTCAAATTAAATAGCGTTCGTCCTTATACCGAACAATTGGCTACAATTGCGACCTGAACTTTGATTACAAGAATAGATGGACGGACAGACGGACATTCAATCGATTCAAAAATTGATTCTAAGTTGATCGGTATAATTAACAATGGGTCTATCTCGCTTCCTTTTGGGTGTTACAAACAAATGCACAAAGACATAATACTCTAGTGGAGTGTATACAAATAAAAAACAATATAAATCAGTTGAGTATTGGAATAAATCAAAATTAATATTGAAAAGAATCTTAAAGAAAATGATCTTTAGTTGCTGTTTAGCTTTTAGTCAATTAATTGTTTCCCAGTATCATAGTCAGTGTTCTGTAGAGCTTATAAATACATTTCAGATATAGTTTTAGTTGTGTTGCCTTCTGATTCCTTAATTGGGATTGTTCCCTATATTAATCTTCGTTTTAAGAATTCTAAACTGCTCATATCAGCTGCCAACAAATCGATCTCGTTGGTCTTAATTCTAGACCTTCTGACTTTTCGCTGTAGAAATCACATATTTTAACCGATTTCGTTCAAATTCTACAGAACACGTTATATTTCATATGTCTATGCTGAAAGTGGGTCACATCAGTCCATGTTTCGATAAAATGTCTTTTAGGCTTTTTATTTGTAGCAACCACATACTTTATTCATTTTTTTTCAAGTGTGGCTAGTGTTGGGGGGTCGGAAATTCCGTAATAAAATAATAAGAACTATTTAGGAAGTTGTCATGAACCCTATATATCCGTTCACTCAATATTCTGATATAAATAATTGCTACAGCTATAATTATTCTTATATTTTAAAATTCAATGGGAAATAGTCCAAAAGTCCGAAAAAAGGAAATCCTATATAAGTTGGGCCCAAGCCACCAAAATTGCAACCTCGAACTCTGTCTAAAGCGTGCTATACTTTTGAGCATTACCTTTTGAAGCCACCCTTACAAACATACTACGCAAATGTAGGTGTGTATGTATATGTTCAGTAATTAATGCGAGCTGATTGTTGTTTTTGTTTTATTGTTTCTGATAACTTTAGATATCGATTACGCTTGCGGTTAATCGATACTTTATTTCTTTCAAAGCTACTCATGCCGTTGTTGCTCATGTTGTCTGGTCTGTTGTTTGTTCTTCGCTTTAAGCATTTATTTCTGCAGTTTATTTCATTGGTTTCTTGCATTTTCGAAAGTTAGTCATTCGTAAATGACATTTTTTTCATGGTTGGTTGATAACAATTGTTTAAGAGATCTGTTTGGGTCATGATCTTTGAAGTTAAGACTCATGGACGTAGTTTGAATGAGTCATAAGATGTGATCTGCCGTTGAAATCCTTCGAAGGATGAATATGTCCACAATAACCTAATCCATTGGTGCGTTTTTGTGGCTCTCAGCATGAGAATTGGTAGAAGGTAGTCCGATTTTTTGTATACAGCAACGAGTTCTATCCGGAAGTTCTTCAAGAAAATTAATATTTTTGATGAAATCTATCAAAAATTATTTGAAGAACTTGCATCCATGAACACTTTTAAGCACTTCCTTCATCTCAATTGGATAAAGTAGATCTGGAGAAGAACAATCGGCAAATTATATATACATTTGTGTACATGGAGGAAGTTCATCTGTTTGCACATGTCCATTAGCATGTCACTTTAAAAATTTACAACATATTTCCCCTTGGATGTAAATCAACTGAGTGTATGTATATTGTCATCATTATCATGATTTGTAATCAAATCTGACATAAAACGTAGACAATAAAATAAATCACACCAGGGAATTATGCACAAAACATAACCACCCCCCTTTTCGCGACGATAATCAGGGGTGGTAGTGGAACAATGGCACATTGTACATCACTAGTAGCTGAAAGCGGGAATTATCGAATTTCCAGTTGGTTTACCACTACAGGCAACACCCGATGCTAATTGTTAGTAAATTAACGTATTACCTTTTCGTCCCCTGGCCAACCACCACCACAAATGAATGATGCCATCCATGGGTGGCACCCATAACAGACTCAAGTACCCGCCGGTCCGTCCTTCCGTACACGCACACACAACAATTCAATTCAATTTATTCAAATTATTATTTTGAAGATCTGAACAACTGACAGATTCCAAATGTCATTTGAAATGTTTGACAAATTACAGCAATCGTGTAACAAAAAAAAAAAAAAGAGGATAGAATAGGCAGGCAGCCAGGGACAGACATTCAAATTCATTAATTCAAATCATATTCAAATAATTCAACCCCCACTGCGTAAAATACGTGGAAACAACAGTTTTTCAGTTTCGTTGTTCATACCCTGCATCACAGACGGCGGACAGAGTACATTTCGATTTCAGTTTGTAACGACGTGCGAGAATAGGTTTGGATAATGTGAATTGGTAAAGAGATTGATCAAAATTGCAACAGAAGTGTTTTGAGCTAGACATTTTAAGAACGAAGATCACTACATTTTTCATATATGCATATTGTGAACAAAGTTTTGTAACACCAATGCTTGAAAATAAAAACTACATTTATTATGTTCATTGGTATTATATTTTTAGCAGAATTTTAAAATATAATTTAATATTTATTTTCTTATTGGAATAAAGAAAATCTTTCGAAAAATGTATGTCTTTGATTCTGTAAAACTATTTTTATACCCTCCACCTCCAGGATGGGGGTATATTCACTTTGTCATTCCGTTTGTAACACCTTAAAATATTCATCGGAGACCCCTTAAAGTATATACATTCTGGGTCGTGGTAAAATTCTAAGACGATAGCCATGTCCGTCTGTCTGTTGAAAGCACGATAGCGGCCGAACGAAATGAGCTAGGATGTTCAAATTTTTCCTAAATGTGTCTTATGGTTGCAGATCGGTTGGGATTGAAAGTGGGCGAAATCGGCCGAGAGGGAAAAAAAAAATTTTCCCTCACAAGGACTGAAAATACCCCTAATATTTAGAGTATTTCAGCATATTTTTGAATATAATAGCTTGTACTTACTTGATATTTGCAATTCGCATTCCCTTTATAGCATAAAAGGGGCACCATATAGTGATTTTTTTTGTAGGGGACGAAAAGGGATAAAGATAGTACCTATCAAACGACAACAGATAGAAACATACCTCAGATAGAAACATACCATACATAATATACAAGTATTTTTTCTAAATTTGTACTATTAAGGGGTTAAATGGGGATAGAGGGATAAATTCCTCCGATTGCGTACACACATAAAATAAAGGAAATTTTCGAAATCCGTACTTTTAGGGTATAAAATGGAAAAAGGGGATACAAATTGTACCAAGCAAATGGATGCAGCTAGAACCATGAAATTCGTGGTATACATTCCTCTGACTGAGTGACACGAAAAAAAACGTTTTTCCAAATTCGTACTTTCAAGGGATTCAATGGGAGCAGATGGATAAAAATGGTACCAACTAAAAGGCTACAGCTAGAATGATGCAATTTTCGAAAGTCGTACTTTTAACCAGTAATATGCGAAAAAGGGATAAAAATGGTACCAACTAAATGGCCGCAAATAGTATCATGAAATTGGGTATATACATTACTCTGAGTGCATAGCCACGTAAAATATTTTTTTTCCAAATTCGTACTTTATGTTGTTGCTTTTACGACAAAAAATGGTAGAGTCATGAAGTTGTCTTATACTGCGTACGTGAGAGATAAGGTATTTTCAAAATGTATACTTTTGAATTTAAAATAGATGCAAATACAACCAACCAAAGGACTTCAGCTGAAAATGCACTCTCTATACGTCAATATTTAGGGTATTTATGATTGTTGCCTTATATTTACTTTATGAATTGAAGTATTAGTAGCCTTGGCTTATTAATTAAATTTCTGATTTTCATACTTTTGAAATTTGTTGCGGACATTCCTCTTGTAGCTGGAAGCAACACAAAAATGGATAGAATATGGTACCAATATACGACATCAGCTAGAATCATGAAATTCGGTGTGTACATCCCTCTAATTGCATAAACACGTAAAATAGAGTGATTTTTAAGGGATATAATTGAGGGATAAAAATGGGACCTTCCAAACCGATGAAGTTCATATCATGAAATTCGGTGTATATGTTCGGTGTGTATTCGGTGGTCTGACTATGAAGACTCGAAACAAAAAGTTTTTTTTTCAAATTTGTACATTTGTGCGGAGAATGGGGCGAATGGGGATATCTTTAAAATTTTTACTTTTCTTATCAAAATAATGCAGTCACTTTTTCTGTATCTGTAGATTTTAAACAGTGCGCATAAGTATACATTATGGTTTGAAATAGTAAACAAATATAGTAAATGTGCATAAAAATATCACAATTTTCGTAATATGGTTCTGTACTTCTATGTCGACATCCTTTAATCTGCTGGTAATACTGTGGAATGCACTCCGTGGTGGAGGGTATATAAGATTCGGCCCGGCCGAACTTAACGCCTTCTTACTAGTTTATTGTTAATAACACAAAATATTCTATAATTTGTAATAAACTAAAAACATTACATTGAAATAGCATATTTATTTTTTAGGGAATTTATGATTTAATTTCGTATAGCAAAAATAAAAAAATTGTGTTTGAACCTAAAAGTGTATTTTTGTGTGCATACTGAGTAAGGATAAAAATCTTTGTGTAAATAATTTGTTTTTACAAAATGTTTGTATTTTTTGTATTTGATATTAATACCCTCATATTTTCACACCCCTTCACATGTTCAATTAAAGGAAATTATGTTGAATACAAATTTTGTAATTATGATGGAATTCACAAAGAAAGAGTGATTTAGAAAATAAATTAAAAATTATAAAAAATGGAAACAATTATTTTGTTCTATTTGTCACACTGATGTTTTGTTATGATTTTATGTCCAATGCGTGTATAAGTGAGTGTAGTTCCCCTCCTTTCCATTACCAAAAAATCCTTCGTGGCAAGAAATCCAAATAGCTGGAATTCGAATCTGTAGCATTCAAAACACACAAGAAAATAAACAAAAAATAGAAAAAACGGAAAACGAATTTTTTTAATTTATAGCTAACATTTCAGCAAAAACACAAAGTCTATATGAGTGAATCGTGAGTGGCGGACGTTACATTTTTAAGCATATTTAACCCCGTTGGCGTTCTGAATGCGATATTTTCCTTTAACCTTCGGCAAACATAGTTCTTTGAAAGTACTTTGCAATGACATTTAAGTTGTTACTTAACCATTTAAGTACTTACTTAACATTTGGATTATTTGAAGATTTTAAATGTGCCCTACTTAGGATTATAAAGTTCATGGTTCAACAAAAAATTTTAATTTCGACTGTGACGGATGTTACTTGACGGATATTAAAATTTTTCCTACTGTCGTTTGTATATAAATAAAACAGTAGTATTAACCCTAATTCAACTTTTAAAATATTATTATTTCTTGTATTGTGAACAATTAAAAAGATAAATAATAAATAAATAAAAATATATAATATAATATAGGTGTAGATATACACTGATCATTAAAAAGCTTATGATTTATATATTTCGTTGATAAAAAATATAAATTCCATCATTTCATCAACAAATACATGTAATTTTGACATAGGATGTCCAAATTTACCATAAATGAGTCTTATAGTCGTAGATCGGTTGAGATTGAAACTGGACGAAATCGACGCGAAGGGAAAATTTTTTCCCTCACAAGGACTAAAAATACCCATAATAACCCCTAATATTTTAGAGTAATTAAGCATATTTTTTACAATATGTCTTGCTTGCTTGTACTTACTTGATATTGGATGTGTGTATTCCCCCTACAACAAAAACGTGCACCTTTAGGATGATTTTTTAGTAATTTTTATTCATAAGGGGTGAAATGGGACAAAAAGGGATAAAATGGCACCTATTAAACGAAATTCGGTGTGCACAATTCTCTAATTGAGTAGATACATAATATAAAAGTATTTGTTTCAAATTCGTACTTTTAAGGGTAAAATGGGAATAGAGGGATAAAAATGGTGTATACATTGAAATTCGGTGTATACATTCCTCTGATTGTGTAGATACGTACAATAAACGGAATTTTCGAAATTTGTACTTTTTGGAGTTAAAATGGAAAAAGGGGATAAAAATAGTACCAACCAAAAGACGGCAGCTAGATTCATGAGATTCAGAGTATACATTCCTTTGACTGCGTATACTTAAAAAATTAAAAGTTTTTTTCCAAATTCGTACTTTCAAGGGATACAATGGGTACAGAGGGATAAAAATAGTACCAACTCAACGACTACATCTAGAATGATGAAATTCGGTGTGTACATCCCTCTAACTGCGTAGATACGTAAAATAAAAAGATTTTAGAGTTTCATACGTTTTAAGGGGGTAAAAGGGGATAAAAATGGTACCAACCGAATGGCCGCAGCTAGGATCGTGGAATTCGGTGTATTCATTGCTCTGACAGCATAGACACTCAAAATAAAAAAAAAATTTTCCAAGAATTAATTACTAAATTTGAACTTTTAATACTAAATTCGTACTTTTTACTTTTACGGCAAAAATTGGTTGAATCATGAAGTTAGGTTATTTTGCACTATGTACATGAGATAAATTATTATACAAATTTGTACTTTTCGAATTAAAATAGAATGGAAATACAACCAGCTGTAACACCCACTATTTAACAATATTTATTGTATTTATGCATTTTGAAAATATAAATATAAGAATATTTATTTTTTGAAGTATTATTTCGATATATATAGTGTAAACGTATTAGTAGCTTTGCCTTATAAGCGTGGGTTTAAATAATAAAATATTATATTTATTTATAAAATTATTTTTTCAATATTTGTTTTTGGTTTGGCTATATTAAAAAAATATATTTCCTTTTGCGAAAATCGACAGCCTCTGTGGAATGCAATCCACGGTGGAGGGTATATAAAGTTCGGCCAGGCCGAACTTAACGCCGTTTGTACTTGTTTTTTTTTTGTTTGTTTTTGGACCAACGTAGAGCTTCATTGATACAACGTAAAATGTTTCATTAAATTAACAATCAATGAACAATGTTTCATTAGTGTTACATTAATGTAAAGTGTCATTAATACAATGAAACATTGTCATTATATTAATGAAGTAGGTTAAGGCAATGTAAAAACACGTTTCATAAACGAAATGTTCATTAATAATTTTTTGTCGTTGTAGTAAAGAAATAGTTTCATTGATTTAATGACAATGATTCGTTGATATAATGCAAATATTTCATATTGCTTAATTAGCTGTGGACCATCTTTTTTCAGGTTACATCAATTATTTGGCGCAGAAACCAAAATACTTGAGCTAAGTGAACTACAAAATGATTGAGAGTTATAACTTACTTCTTGTATGCCACCCAAAAATACGCATATTTCTTCTAGAAACAAATGTACTAAAAGTGGATCACTTCGATTATCACTTCCGCTGAAATTTCTTAAGGCTCTGAAAAACACATATTTAATATTTGTTGGTTCGAATTTGTATTATAATTTCATTGAATTTTGTAATCGTCCTGTTTTGGCAATAAAATCATTGTAAAGGGATTGAGAATGTGTTTTGTATTTTCTTTTTTCATTTTGCCAGTCTTCTCAAAATTTCAGTATTCATTCAAGTCAACGTTCGCTCCCACCTAATGTAGCTGATATAGGGTGCACTGAATTCGTTGTTAGCGTGACCATCAAGTACACTTATTGTTTTTTGTCTTTGGTTGCCATTTCAAATGAATGGTTACATTTCTAATGAAAAGGACACTTATGGATTTTTTCCTTGTTGCCTTCATCCACGGCATACAATTGCAGTTGTTATTGTATTATACTATTAAGGTTTTACAATAAAACTCAATGTTAAACAGGATTACAGTGGTAATTGGATATGGCAACTGTTTGCTTTTCATTAACATGCCAGTCAAAGCGGCTGTCTTCATGTCGAACAGACCATCCATGAATTCCAACATAATTCCCTTTGAATAATTTTGAAACATTTGTTGTGTACGAAGAATGCCCAGCCCAGCATGACACCACACCAGCCATCATTATTGGCTGAAATGGGCCACATCAGACGGAGCAGGAGCAGCAGTTGAATATTTAGATGAAGAGAGCAAACGCAGCAGGAGCAGGGGGTCTCTTAATTCAAATATAACAATTTCAACGCCTTTATACCAATCTCAATTATGATTAGAGTCCTTTTAATTATTTGTTCGATGAAAGTGAACACACACACACTCGCTTACAAAAAGCCTTCAGCCACCAGCCTCCAGCGACAATTTGCAATTAATGTTGAACAGCTCGGCAGTAGCTAATGTTCGGCGTTGCCTGTTTAAATGTGGCCCAGAGGCTATATTTAATTGAGTCAATAACTAGAGTCCGTTTCTTTGTTCGGTGGTCTTTTTTTGTTCGTTTTGTTGTCCACTTTTATTCGTGTTGTTGTTCTTTGTTTGATTTCCTCTACTTCGATTTTCAGCTGCAATTTGTTGTCTCCATTGTTTGCTCGCTTGTTCGTTCGGTTGTTTGTTTGTTGGCCGTGTCGATGATGTGTTATTGTCACGTGTTGAGAGGTCCTGTGAATCCAGAGTCAAAACAAAAGTTACACTCGCACACACATTTGTCAAGGCAAATATTTGCGATATCTCTCGGGGACGGAGCACGCGCTCGTAGTGGAGTGTGTTTGTTTGCATTGAATGTGATCTGAGCACACAATAGTGCCACCACGACCACCGGGGTAAGGTAATCATGGTATACATGGCAGCCAAGTCAAGCCAGGCCGTCATGCAGGAACACAGCCTGCATGGATTTGTGTATCGTTGCGCTTGTCATGATGTAAAAGGGACACGTGGCCTAAGTGCGTCCGTCCACTTGGCTTCGCTTTTTCTTGACGTTTTTTGTTTTTTTGCTGTTGGTTCAAGTATTTGTTTGCATTTACGATTTGTTTTGGTAAGTGCCACAAATAACACAAACAATGCCATCCGACATACGACAGAGGCCATGTGGAGAGCTGCAAAAGTCAAGTTGTTTATGTGTGAGAACATAAATTGTCGGCTGATGATTTCGACGGGGAAGTAACAAACAACATTCATGGTCTTAAATGCCATGGTCTTAAATGCATCAGTTATGAATAGTTTCATTTCTAAAACTATTGAAACTTTACATTTGGAATTTCTTTGAAAGCAAACCCATACTTCAAGTAATTGTGAAAAATTGAGTCTGGGACCTAAAAATTATTTTTTGTGTACAGTGTGGCAAACTTTTCCATAAAATCAACATTAAAAATTCAAGAATTCAAATTCGAATTCGATCAACATTAATGTACAGACTATCCCTAATAGATAAATTACTATCAAAGCACTAAACTTAGAAAAAAGTCAACAGCACTTCTCTGCCATAAGAACAATTTTTTGCAGTTATGCTTTAGCATTCAAACTTCAAAAGAGCAACCGGCTAAAAAACGACTATAGCTTGAACTTTTTTATTAGCTCGAGTCAATGTATACAATTTTCTGCTGCATTTGTTGCTGCTTTCTAAACTCGAAAAGTATTTTTAAAAAAGTATGAATATTTCGTCGGGTACCTTTAAGAATTGTACTCTCACTTTAGACATGTATTTCCTATCACAGCAGCTTATATATCCCAATAAGGGTAATTATAATGGCTACAAATGTTGCGAATTTCACTTCCACATAGAAACAGTAATTAAGGAACAGTTTCCAATTTTTTCCAAAAAATCTTTTCTTTTTGCTGGCACAAAAAATCTATAAAAATAGAAATAAATGGAAAAAATAAGAAGAAAATAGTGTCTACATGCAAAATATATATCGTCGACGTCGGAGCAAAAGTAGCTATGTGTAATTTTTCGAAAAAAAATATGTTGTTGCATTTAAAATCTAAGTTCATGATACGTTTACACACCAAAGCATTTTTCGATATATTCATTGTTTCAGATTGTAGAAAAAGTAGCTGTGTGTTTCAGTTATAAAAACTGTTATCAAAAGTAGCTATGTATGTGTTCTCCAGAACGTAGCTATATTTTCGAACAAATTTCAAATGAAAAAATAAACATTTTTATTTACTTGCTGCGATTTGGAATGAATCCGAAGGATAACTTTGAACGGTAATAGTGTTTTATGACACATTCTAACATGGACCACTAGTTTAGAGTTTTGTACCAAAACTGACATCGAAAAAGTTATTTTGAATGAAAAAGCTGGGACCTAATCATATCATCCGTTAACGTAAGTATTCAGTTTTGACATTCATTTAAAAATTTGGCATGGTCGAGGTTACCAATCTTGGAATGTTAATCAGTTGTCCACATGCGCGCTAGAGATCCAAAATTTTGCAAATCATCTGGAATATTCTTCTGCTCTGGACCAAAATTTTATGTTCCTCGTTTTCCACCTTTTCCACTGTTATTGTAAATGTTCCTAAGATTAAATGTAACATGATATGGACAATTTTATCAAGATCCAATTTAAAATGTGGATTCTGGATAAGTAAATCGAGAGAATAAATCTGGTCCGAAATTTAACAGAAAAAATCTCATGCCAAATTTCACGGTGAACGCACAACAATTACTTTCTGTTTGATTGAAGCTTAAGGGTCTAAGAAGTGCTGTAAGATATTAGGGGAATTACCATATTTTTTTTATGAATCCCTTTGTGGTGCACGTTTATTCTATAAAAGGACTGAATTTGTCAAATAGCAATTAAATGCAAGACATAATTCTTCTAAAAAGGATCTTAAATATTCCAAATATTAGGGGTTATTGGGAGTATTTCCTGCCCTTGTTGGGTGAACAATTTTCTCTCCGGACCGATATCGCCCATTTTCAATCCCAACCAATTTACAACTATTAGACGTGTTCATGGGAAATTTGGACGTCGTAGCTCATTTCGTTTGGATACTAGCGTACATTAGCTAAAAGAAAAAATTAATAAACAATTTCTTGTTTATATACCCAAATTGGTACGAACATTTTATTCATAGTATATAATACATAATAATAATAGAATATTCTTTCCCATTCACAACACCCACTAAAATTAAGTGTTGTGGGTGTTAAAACCCTAAAATGAATTTTAAGTTTTGACTTATTTCTGGCATTTAAGTTGAGTTTTTTGGATCACCAGCTGAGCCGATTTAGTGATGTCTGCATGTCCCTCCTTCCATCCATCTGAATGTTGTGATCAACGCACAGGTCGCATTTATTATCGATGGCAATAAAATTTGGCCGAATAAATTTACTTCTGATTTATCTTATTACCCCAGTAGAATCCACTTTTCCCATCGTATTTTTCGTGTTATTTCACCTGGGTTTATCTAGAAGATATAGCTCATAAAAAAAACCCTCATAACAAATTTTTCACTATCATGATTTATTTCACATAGAAAAAACTATAGTGAACGGGTACCATACTTTCATATAGAACCCATACTAGTACACCTCTGGAAACCACATATTGCATTTTGTCTTATTTAATATGGTCCAATGACAATATATTCTACCTTTTATATAGACCCTACTCAAATATCCATGTGATATGTCCTTTTATCGAGATTATAGAAATGAAAGATACCCATATTGAAATAAACTGATGAGCAGAAAGATTTAAATAAAGTTTTACAATTATATCCTTACAACTTTGCAGAAAATGAAAACTGGCTACACAGTTCTTTTATATACGATTTCTAGTTTTACTTGAATATGGCTTTGTTCGAGTGCAAAAAGTACTCTCCAGTTTTTTTTATTATTATTTTTTAATATTAGACTAATAATATGATTTTTTTGGTAAGGCTTAACTAGCAAAGCTTTTGGAGCAAAATTTGCCACATGTGATGTATGTATATTGCGTCAACATATATATCATACTCGACCTTTTTAAGAAAATGATTCTCACAAACGAATGAGAAGCTGTGAGCTAAATCCTAAAAATCATTTTTTCCGTGTAATTTTTTTGTGTTGCATTTTTGACAAAAAATTTTCTGAAATAATAGACCCTTGAAAGCACTTTAAATATAAATTTTTATTTTTGTCTTAGAGCAACTTATTGGTCGAATTAATGGACCTTTGCAGTGTATTTAGTGTTTTTTATAGTGACAACTGAACAATTTTTCGTCTTTGATGCCTAAATGATAAACATTGGAAGGAAATTGATGCCGCAGCGCTCATTTTTGTAAAAAGAGTTTCAAAATGTTGGCTCTGAAAATCCATCTGCTGTATTAAATTATATGGGTAAAATTTGTGTTATAGCCCCCATACAAAAGTGCTTCCGATTTATCGCAAGCGGTAATAGCTGTAGAATCCATATTTGTCATCATCTACTTTTCCAATTAATTGTTCAATTTTTTGAAAAATATGGAAGTTAACCTTATCAAACCATAATTTCATATAGCCCCACAATAGAATCCATATTTTCCACAGAATTGTTCATGCTATATTTCACCTGGGAATACCAACTATGAATGTGGACTAAATGGGTCCATGTTTTCCTATAGTTCCCATTCAGATGCCCCCCAGTTTTCATTAATATCGCTCCACTTATGAACCATACTCCACTGATCTTTTTGATCTAAACCTCAATTTTAATGAAGTTATCGACACCATTCAAATGTATATAACTAATGTCGAGAATTTTTCGTTTGAACACGTTTTCCTAATATCACATTTCAGCTATTCTATTTTAAACTGTCATTTTATTTGTTTCAATAATACTAATGAACCATTTTTAAATTCGAAATAGTTACCAGTCGATTCGATTCCCAGCCATCAAATCATACTCATCTACTTAAGGTGCCTTTTTTTGTTCTGTTCACTCAACTGAATTCCGTTAATTTTATTACAGAAAAAAATCTTTTAAAAGTCATATTGATAAGAAATTAGTTTTATGTTATTTTTACACATTTTAACGTCTCTCGACGAACAAAACTTTCCCATTTAAAAAGGGTAATCTCATCAGAAATGATGCCAGACATTTAAACAAATTTTTCATGTATGGTTTTCATTCGGACAACTTTATAAAAACCCAAAACCGATATTAACACTTTTTGTTGTGGTTCTGTAGCTGTTGTTGTTGGCCGGCCGGCCTACCGACCGACCGGGGTTGTGTAATAAAAATGGCCTTTTTATCCTTTCTGGGGTTTTTTGCTGTTGCACCAAAAAGCCGATAACAACAAAACATCTAAAACATAACAATGAATATTCAGATATCTGTACAATTTAAACATCAACACCTTCAAAGTACTTTTATGGCAACGACGTCGTGGTCGTCGGTCGTCATCGACATCGTCGAGTAGTAGAGTCTATACGGTGCACAGTGGAACATTATGAGAGATGGCGGCACAAAATTCACAAAAAGTATAATATCCAAGTTAAGAACAGCTGAAGCCTTCTAAATGGAAATTCTGTGAAGTATGAGTGCCAAAATGGAATTATCAGAAGTATTATTTTTGGTGGCTAATTAATTGTTTTGCTTTACGACATTTTAACAAATTTTAAATAACAATATATATATATGACTGACTGACTTATCATTGACCAGCCCCCAGATCAAACGGCTGGAGCCAGGGTCATGAAAGAGTAGTTCCCAACTATGACGTAGACGTTTTACGAAATTCGTACTTTTAGGGAGTAAAATGGGACAAAAAGGAATAAAGATCAAACCTTCGTACTGACTAAACGGCAGTAGCTAGAAAAAAATTCGGTGCGTTCCTTGCTCTGACCATGCAGACGAGCTACAAATAAGGATTTTTCGAAATTTGTACTTTTAAGGGAGGAAGGATACAAAAAGGGATAAAAATGGTACCAATTTATGTATTGCAGCTATATTCGTGAAAATCGGTATCTACATTTCTCTAGCGACGTAGACTTGCAACATAAATGGATTTTTCGAAATTTGTTCTTTTAAGGGGCGAGTAGGACAAAAAGGGATAAAAATGTTACCAACTTAAATATTACAGCTAGAATCGTGAAATTCGGTATGTAAATTCCTCTGACCATGTAGAAGCACAATCAAAATAGATTTTTCGAAGTTTTTTCTTGTAAGGTGTGACAAAAAAGGACAAAAATTGTACCAACTAAATTATTATAGCTAGAATCGTGAAAATTGGTATGTAAATTCCTCTAACCTTGCTGAAGCGCAGTTAAATCAGATTTTTCGAAAGGTCTAACTTTAAGGGGTGCGCGGAACAAAAAGGGATAACAATGGTACCAACTGAAGTATTGCAGCCATAGTTGTGAAATTTGGAGTGTAAACTCCTCTGACAAAGTAGAAGCGCTATCTAAATGGATTTTTTTCTCGAAATTTTCACTTTAGGGGGTGAGCGGGACAAAAAGGGATAAAATAGTACCAACTAAAGTCGTGATAGTTCTATAGTCGTGAAATTTGATGTGTAAATTTTTCCGACAACGTAGAAGCGCAAATCTAGATGAATTTTTCGAACAAAATGGGATAAAAACTGTATCAACTTAAGTATTACAGCTAGAATCGTGAAATTCGGTATGTAAATTCCTCTGACCATGTAGAAGCGCAATCAAAATGGATTTTTCGAAATTTTTTCTTATAACAAAAAGACAAAAAGGGTTAAAATGGTACCAAATAAATTATTAAATTATTAAAATATACAGTGGCCGACAAAAGTCAACATACGACCCACATTTTTGCGTTTTCTAAAAAATATTTGAAAAAAGTAATGATGCGGTTTTGTTTGAAATCGTTTTTTATTCATATAACAATAACAAAATGCTTTACTTCAATATAAACTTAAAAGATATTGGCAAAATAAACAAAAAACACCTTGACAAAAGTCTACATACTACATAGCATCCCATGCTTTACGTCATTTTTTATAATGTACTTTATAGGAGAATTGACGAAATTTGTATTGTCATTTGTCTTGTTCTTGCTCTTCTTTAAATAAATATAATTCAAGAAACATTAGTCCGCGAAAATGGCTTCTCGTAAAGAAATTGCAACTGATATTCGAAATTTAGTAATAAAATGCAGAAACGAAAGGAAATCTTTAGGCGAAATAGCTAAAATGGTTAATTTAATTTTATATGCAAAAACTTCGAAAATACGGGTACTGTTGAAAATAAGCCCAGAAGTGGGCGTCCAAAAAAACTTAGTCGACGAGATGAAAGCTTTAGTTTAAAGAAGTTAATGAAAACCCGAAAGTGAATGCTACAATGTTGTCCAAACAACTCGCAGAAAGGTCGGATACAATTGTACATCCAAGAACAATTCAAAGAAGTCTGAATAATAATGGTTTCCGAAGTAGAACGCCACGCAAAAAACCTCTTATAAGTGAAAAGAATCGTAAGCTTCGCCTTTAATTCGCCCAGCAACACTTGGACAAGGGATTAGACTTCTGGAAGCGGGTTTATTTACGGACGAGTCGAAGTATAATATATTTGGAAGTAACGGGAGAGCCAAAGTATGGAGAAAAGCGAATACGGCAATGAATCCGAAGAATTTACTTGCTACGGTAAAGCATGGTGGTGGCAACGTAATGGTTTGGGGTGCCGGTGCGGCGTCTGGAGTTGGAAATCTTGCGTTTATTGAGGGTAACATGGATCGCTATCAATATAAATCCATATTGGAACAAAATCTGAAGGCATCGGTCGATAATTTAAACCTCGGAGAGCGCTGGATTTTCCAACAAGATAACGATCCGAAGCACACAGCCCAATTTGTTAAAGATTGGCTGATTTACCATGCTCCAAGACAACTTTATTCGCCGCCACAAAGCCCCGACCTGAATATTATTGAACATGTGTGGGAGATTCTGCAACGCAGGATCCGAAAACATCACATAACTAGCGCCCAAACGCTAAAAAAACAAGCTGGAAGAGAAATGGCGACAAATATCACCTGCGGAATTGGAAAACTTAGTTGCATCAATGCCCAGACGATTGCTGGCTGTTGTAGATGCTCATGGTGGACCAACAAAATAATTAATTATATAATAGTATCATTTTGTCACGTTAAATTGCATTTTTATGTCTCATCTCAAACCGTATGTAGACTTTTGTCAAGGTTTTTTCTGCGTATTCTGTTAATATCTTTTGTGTTTATATTGAAGTAATGCATTTTGTTATTGTTATATGAATAAAACACGATTTCAAACAAAACCGCATCATTACTTTTTTCAAATATGTTTTGGAACTCGCTAAATCGCAAAAATGTGGGTCGTATGTTGACTTTTGTCGGCCACTGTATCATGATCTGCAAAATTAGATCGCTTAAATTATGTTGCTTCTAGAGCAGGAAAAGTCAAATCGTATCGTAACAAGTTTCGTTATAATCAGACAATAATTGCGACCTATATCGTGATTACATGAATAGATGGACAGACGGACATGGCTAAATCGATTCAAAAAGTGATTCCATGTTAATCGGTATAATAAACGATGGGTCTATCTCGCTTCATTTTGGGTGTTACCAACAAATGCACAAATACATTAAACTCTGTGGTATAAAAATAAACTTAATTTGGTATAATAGTAAACAAATATCGCAATTTGTATAAACATGGTCACAATTTTCGTAATATGTCTCTTTCTGCATAAAGACGACAGCCTCTAGTCTGTTGATAATACTATGGAATTCACTCCCTACTGGAGGGTATATTAGATTTGGCTTTACCGAACTTAACACCCTTTTACTTATTGTTATTCAGTTCAGTAAATCCAACGAAGTTATATATCCGCCTCATCTTAAAATGTTCCACTGTGCAGCGTTCGTCGTCTTCGTTGTTCGTGATGTTGTTGTTGTTGGTGCTGTTCTTCACTTTTGGTTTTCGTCTTGTTTTGGCCTGAAACGTTAATCGGCACAAAACTCTGTGTGTCATGTGATCCTCGTTCTCCTTGGCACAGAGTCGGTGGTGCGATGCCTGCGTGGTTGATCTTATTTTAACCCGGTTCATTGGGGGTTTGTTGTTATTGTTTTGTTCTGTTTTAACTTAGTTTGGTTTTGTTGTTGCGTTTCTTATTTTAGTTTATGGTTTACATTTTAAAAGTAGATAAGTTTACTTTTGTTGGTTACATGGAAATTAAAAGGTTTTTTTGTGTTTTATTTCATTTTCGTGTGGCTCTCTTTTTCATTTCGTATTAAGTACGCTACACTCGATGGTGGTCGGTAAATCGGTACATTTTCCCAACTGGCCGAGTTAAATTTTAATATTTAAAAAACCTTCGATAACAATGTGGATGGTTGAATACACCCCCATTCCTCAAAATATACGATATTCCAAAGTTACAAAAAATCAAAATAATTTCGTGAAGAACAAACAGGCTCAGAACGTCCCCATGCTCCTCCTAGGGACTTTGGAAATATATGTATATATAAACAGGCTCAGAAATTCTCATCAAAGTCGTAAGACCTTCAAAAAATTCTCGTTGATTTAATTTGGAATTCCTCTTTATTCCAATTTGTGTAGCTAACATTAGAGTCGACCATGCCGTACCGCTTCCTTTTAGCCCCCATACATAAATAGTTGTCGTTCGTTTCTTTGGACTCTTTACAGTCGTTTAATGTAATGGCTTTTAAATTTATTTTGATTTAATCTTTCAACTCGGCTCGCCTCGGCTTGGATCGGTTTGTTCTTCTCTTCTTTTGGGACATATTTACGTAGCTCTTTTGTAAGAGCGTTATTAAAAATAAGTATATTGTCCACCGATCATCATAAAAATCTTGTTAGCAATGCACATGGGTCTGCCTGCCTGTCGGCCGGTCGATGGACAACAGTGCACTGCAGCGGGACAATCTGTTAAAAAGATTGTTCGGTTTTGTTTCAGATCTTTTTGTTGGGCGAGTGAGTGACTGACTGACTGAGTGTTAATTAAGGAATTTTGTTTGATTTTAGTATTATTTCTTTCTTTGCGTTCTTCCGCTGCGCTGCCTCTTCCTCTTCTACTTCTTTGGTTTTATCACTTTGTTTTTATTTGTTGCATTTTGTTGATAATTTCGATATAAAATCAACTAAACCATGAATTTAAATAATGATCAATTTATATGATCGAAGAACGAAGAGGCAGAGATGGCATATGGCTGGAATTGTCTTCCTTCTTCTTCTACATTAGTCGCCTTCGAAAATCCCATACTACACAATAACAATAAAGATAAGACAGAAAGTGGACCTGCTTGATAAAATTTTTAATACAGTTATTAAGGTATCAATTAGTAGGGCTGGCTGGGACTTGGCCATGTACTCGTCTGTATATGAATATCATTATGATATCATCATCAAGTGTGTTGCCCACACTTTTCAGGGCGTTCGTAATGCTCTTCACTGACTGCTCCACATTTAATATGGCCGCTATCGCAGGTGTTCGCATTTCACGCCGTGTTATACATCGATATTCCATTTGGAGTTTGGGACTTTAAATCCAGTCGAATGACTTAGGAAATGTTTAATCGGTGTCGTTAGTTAAGCATAAAGCGGCAATGGAGTTATCAATCCAATTCAAATTCATTATTGGGGAACAATTTTGTAGTCTCTCTCATCGTCGTTTGTTATATGGATCATATACCTGGTCAAAACTTAGTAAGTACATCTCATTGTCATTTACAATAACAGGTAATGTCAGGTCATTGTCTTCAAATAAAATATTAAAAATAATATCAAATAGTCCCAAAAGGAACAGGGACATATTTTATTCATAAATGTCTCCTTTAGCACTAATGAGGCGATTCCGTCACTGAGTAAAGTCCGATTGCCCAGGTCCTACACCAGGATCTATATTGTCTGGGTGGCACACACTCGATACAAATATGTAGCTATTTGTAATTTTTTCGTATCGTGATCAATTCATAAGCGTAGACGTAGTCATTATTTTTAAACTTCTTGGTATGACTGCGAGTAATCTTACATACAGTGACATCGTTTATTTGGAAGAAGTTGGCTTACTTTAAAATCTGAAGTTCTAAAAAATAAATTATGATAAAATATTAATATTAATATCCTTAGTCATACCCGGTTAATCGCTTTTTTGGTGGCACAAAAGAAAACAATAAACAAGTAAGGAAGGTTTAAGTCGTGCGTGGCCGACTATATGATACCCTACACCTAGTCATCATACCCTGTTGTGTGGGGTATAAAAAGGTGGTTATATTTGAACCCGTTGATATTCGATACAGCTATAAGAGGAGAATATACTTTAATACTTCTATCTGTAGTTGTAAAAAATTTGAACACAAACTTTGAATGGGAGCTATATATAAATCTGAATCGATCTGTCCCATTTGTAGCATAGGTTTTCTAGTTGAAATATAAGACGCTTTCCAAAATTTGTTAAAAATCTGTTAAATATGTGTTTTTTTGTTTAGCAGAAAGAATCAAAGCGGGGAGTCAATTATATGGAAGTTATATACAAATCTGAACCGATGTGGCCCACTTTCGCCATAGAGGTTTTCAGTTAAAATATTAGCTGGTTTGCCAAATTTGAAGAAAATCTGTTCAAATATGCTATTTCTAGAGCGGAAATAATCAATTCAATGGCGAAATTTATATTGGAGCTATATATAAATCTGAACCGATCTGGCCTATTTTTTACCAGAGCTGTTTGTAGTTGAAATAAAGGGTGATTTTCACGCTATTATCTTTTTGGCAACACTGGTTTAAACAAAACACGTTTCGTGTTATTCCTTCCATATTTCTGTCTTGTATTATAATTTTATGTTCTCAAGCTCTTAACCCTAGGATTCTCAATGACTTTTGTACCACTAAGTACGCATTGTGGTCCAGCCAGGCCACAGATGGAAATTTAGTTGAAAATTACCTATAAAGTTGTTATTTCTTTTAACGACTATGTTAAAATCATTGAATGCAATAATTGAGTTCTGAAATTCGCGGTGATATTCTTAAAGACATTGTGACAGAGAAAAATAAATTAAAAGCTAACTTTGAGTTATTTATTATAGAAATAAATGTTCTAACGAAGGTATCAAATACCTCTCGGTTTTTTGATTTCTTAAATTGAGAGGGCACAAATCCTTTCTTTGAACGAACAGTTGCAACGAGAGCAATGCTTTCATTGGATCAAATTCTCTGCGATAGTCAAGGTTGACGCCCGGTATGAAAATATTTTCTAGCTAAATCCATGACATTCTTGTAATCACGATACAGGTCGCAATTGCAGCCAGAACCAAACGAAACTTTGCACAACAAATTTTTTCGGGACAAGGACGAATGCCATTTAATTTGAAGAAAATCGGTTCAGATTTAGATATAGCCCACATACGAACAGATCTTCTTCAAATCTTGTAAAAAATCTTATATTTAAACTAGGAACACCTGTGGTGAAAATAGGTCAGATCGGTTCAGATTTTTATATAGCTCCCATACAAACTTCGCTCCCGATTTGACTTTTTCCGCTCCAGAAACCTCATATTGTATCAGATTGTCTTCAAATTAGGCGAAATATCTTATATTTGTACTAGAAACAGCCATGGTGCAAATGGGTCAGATCGGTTTAGATTTATATATAGCTCCCACACAAATTTCACTCCCGATTTCACTTTTTCCACTCTATAAACCGCATATTTAATAAGTCTTCTTCAAATCTTTCAATTAGAAACACCCATGGGTCAGATAGATTTAAGATTTATATATAAGATTTATATATAGCTCCTATATAAACTTCGCTCCCGATTTGACTTTTTCCGCTCCAGAAACCTCATATTGTATCAGATTGTCTTCAAATTAGGCGAAATATCTTATATTTGTACTAGAAACAGCCATGGTGCAAATGGGTCAGATCGGTTTAGATTTATATATAGCTCCCACCCCGATTTCACTTTTTCCACTCTATAAACCACATATTTTAACAGATCTTCTTCAAATCTTTCAAAATAGCTCATATTTAAACTGGAAACAGCCATGGTGAAAATGGGTCATCGGTTCAGATTTACATATAGCTCCCGTACAAATTATTTTATTGTTTGAGTAATTTGATTTATTGTTAATATTTTTCGGAATTCGTTTAGAGTGTAAATTTAAAATAACATTTACACATATTTTTACAAATATATTTATATGTATTAAAAAAATATCAAAAACCGCTGAACTAAATTTTCTCAAAAATCACAAATAATTGAATCGAGGTAAACATATTCAGAAATTACATTCTTCAAACTAGACTTAAAAATAAAAATAAATTCGAAATTTAAAAAGCTTTTTAGTTATTTATAGCATTTATTGTTTATGTCTCTAGTTTTCTAAAATTGATCAGCTATTTCTTCTCTATATTAACACTTACTGAAATAAACACTACTAAATTCTACAAGCAATATTGTTTTTAAATAAGTAAAACAAAATCAACTTCGAATACTTATCATTTAATGGTAAATTATGTATTACAACAACAAAATTATTAGTCTTCTCTTTTGTCAGATTTCAATAACAAACCCAAAATTAAAGAATGAAAAAATTGACTTTTTGGAATCATAGAGCATGATTTACATTTATAATTAAATTTCTATAGATAGCAATTTAATCGGAAAAAATACACACATTGGGTCTATAAGCAGGTTAATAAATATTCCCTATACAAAATGCAACAGTGTCATAAGAAACATTATTTAATAATCGATTCAGAGTAGATTTAATTATATTTTAGGTCGATTATAAAAGAAAGCAAATCTATCGATGCCAAATAAATGTCCATAGGATAGAAGTAAAAAATTAACAAAATAATTTATCTCAATTCGGCAGTGATATTAGTTAGGCTACTCTTACTTTAAGTGCATATTTTGATTCAGATGGTTACTATAACCTTAAATATTCGAATATGTTTCTACTTAATTGCTTGCATATATACTACATTTCGAGAACTATGAGATAATACCATGTTGAAATGTTTGAAAGAGACATTGCATTCATTATTCATCATGCTACCCAGCAAAAAGAAAGCAACCAAAGAAGAAAAAAAGATGTTCATCTTGTGATTTGGAAGTAGTAAAAATTGGGATTTTCACCAATGAATTTAACAAGGAGTTGTCATAGGACGGATGTCCTTTATTTTGAAAGACTTAAAAGTTATTTTAAAGTAATTGCAAAGGAACCACGTTTTCACTAGTTTCCATTTCTATTTTAAAAAATCCGCCGCTACCGGGGGTAGAACAGCGGACCTTCTGGTTGCTACTACGGTTGTGAACAACTAAAACAAATCATTTAGTTCGGTAGAACTGACAATAGGAAACTTAACAAAATATTTATTTAATATGAACTAATATATAACGCAAATAAATATAATAAATACTAATTAAATTTAGTATTAAATAAATTGACACTAACACAAATAATTAATAAAAATATGAAATATTTGAAGTACATTAAAAAAGCCATAAAATTGATTTTTTAAGCAAACATTTTGTTAAAGTTATACAAAATTAAACATTATTTATTTATAAAAGCAATAAAAAATTAAGACCTTCTGGGTGCAAAGCGTTGTGACCCCATACTAAAAAATCGTTGTGAAAATGGTGTTCATAAAATGTTACGGAATATTAACATAGTATAGACTTTTTTGAAAGTTGTTTAAAAGAACTTCCTCAAAAGCGCGGAAAATTCACATTTGGCTTTTGAGATGCGAGTAAAATGTGCTTCATACGGAAGTACTTCCAATTTTTTTGCTGGGTATTAGAAAATTCAACAAAATAGTTTTTATAGAATTTAATATGAATATTTTTGTGCCAAAAATTCTCAATTTGTGGCGACTTTTTATAAACAGCTGATTCCACTAATAGTCCTTATAATTATCTTTAATTTACTGTATGATCGGACTTATACTTCCAAAATTATAGGCCAAATAAAAAGGTACCTTCGACGAAAATAAATAAATTACCCATACAAAATATTTTTATTGTCCTTACTTTTGTTTAACCACAACAAAACAATTTTAATCTAAAATTTCTTCATACAAATAAATCTACCTGTTTTAATATATATTTGTAGCAATACTACTGTAGTGTAATCAACTTGTTTTTGAGAATTTCTATTTCAAAATATTTCATTGAATTTTATTAATTGCTATGTCAAAAAATGAAAAAATAAATTTTATAGTTTTAAGTTTTTCAAAAATAATAAAAAATCTATGGAAAGTTTTTATTTATTGTATAGAAATATAAGCAGCATAATTCGTCGGACTTTATTCACAATAATATAAGGATATCCAAAATAAAATTATCTCCAAGAGTTATTCACATTACTTTTGAATCTGACACAAAATTTCGGAGCTTATACATATAAAGATTTAGAACAAATATTCTTTCGGCACAAATGTAAAGAATATATTTTTTAAATGAGGAAAAATCCAAAACGGCAAAAATGTTTGGTCTAGCACCGAACATATTCTTAACAGACCCAGAAATCTTTTTAGATTAAACATGTTAGGAAAGGCTAAAGTTGGGCGGGTCCCTACACTTTCTATCCGAATACAATTCCATTCGGTAAAAAAATTGAAAACGGGAAGGATTTTGTATGTTTCCTAATCATAGGCTGATATGACCTGACCCAATTTGTCAAATCGAGAATAATATTTGTATCGGGGCTATATACAAACATGGAATGAAGTCACCCACTTACACAATAGGTTCTGCCAGTTCAAGTATAACGTGTTATGCTCAATTTGAAGAAATTCGGTGAAAATACGTGGTTTCTGTGGCGAAAAAGTCAAGCCGAGAGCGAAATTTGTATGGAAGCTATATATAAATGTGAACCGATCTGAACCACTTTTACCATGGATGTTTCTAGTGGAAATATAAGATATTCTGCCAAATTTGAAGAAGATCTATTAAAATTTGTGGCTTCTAGAGCAGAAAAGTAAAAATCTGGAGCGAAATTTGAATGAGAGCTATATATAAATCTGATCTGAATTTGGCAAAACATCTTTTATTTATAGGAACACCTATGATGAAAATAGGTAAGATCGGTACCTATTTTCATCATAGATGTTCCTATAAATATAAGATGTTTTGCCAAATTTGAAAACAATTTGATAAAATATGTGGTTTCTAGAGCGGAAAAACTCAAATTAGGAGCGAAATTTGTCTAAGAGTTATATATAAATCTGAACCGATCTAATATATTTTCACCACAGGTGCTTCTAGTTGAGTTATAAGATGTTTTGCCAATTTTTGAAAAAATCTGTTGAAATATGTGGTATCTATAGAGAAAATATTCAAATCGGGTGTGAAATTGGTATGGGTGCTATATCTAAATCTGAACCGATTTTCATCAAATTAAATAGCGTTCGTCATTATCACGAAAAACTTCGTTGTTTGATTCTGGCTACAATTGCGACTTGTACTCTGATTACAAGAATAGCTGAACAGATAGACAGACGGGCTGACGGAAAGACAGACAGAAGAACATTGGCAAATCGATTCCAAAAGTGATTCTAAGTCGATCGGTATAATTAACAGTGGTTCTATCTCGCTTCATTTTGGGTGTTACAAACAAATGCACTAAGACATAATACTCTCGTCAAGTGTATACAGATTATTTTGACAGCTCTTGGAGACCATTCGGTGTCAGCATATTTTACGGGAAACTAATTTTTTATTTTTTTACTAATTTTTTTGATCCGCCACACCATATGAATGTTCTGAACAAACTATAATTTCAGAATATTTTTGGTTAACACGAAAATATTTTAAACTATCAATATTTTTTATCAAAATGTCTTAACTGTATTCGAAGTAATATATGTAGGTTTGAAGAAAATAAGTTTTTGTAGTCGAACTCAAAAGAAATATAAAATTTGTATTTATCGCTTTGCAGAGAATGTCACATATGTATGAGTATTATATTTTTAGGGGTAGCATAATGGCCTCGAAATGACCCTTGTCCCTTGGCTTTTAACCCATGCAGGTGTTATTTTCGGCAAGGCTCCCAGAATGAACAAAAATTCTTTTTCTCCCTTATACAAATATCCCCATTTACACTTTGGCCTTTCCTCCTGCACACCCCAAATTGAGCGGTTTATTTTAAAACCTTTTCAAAATCTCCACAAATCTTATAAAGTAGAACTAATCATGTTAAATGGGCCCATACATTAATATTGATTTAACCTTAACCTTTTTGGCAACACAGAGGCATAAAGACAACAACAACACGTTGTGTGACATAAATTGCGTAAAAAGGAACAGGGAACAGGATAATATATCAAGAAACGTATACACATACGCATTTCTTTGTTTGTGTGAGCATGTGGTTGTAGGGTCATGTATAAACACTTGTATCCCCACTTGTCTAAAATATACACAAAATTCTTCTGGCATCAAAGTATCAGCTTAGAATGATTGTGTTGTTTTGCGTTCACCCTCCCATCCTCGCCAAAAAAAGTTATGTACGTGAGCGTGCGTTAGTATGTGTTTTTATTAAGGATTATAATAATAAAAATTCCACACACAATAGATCTCAAGGATCAAATGATACATACAAATTTGGCATGAATTTGGTAAAGATATAAGTGAATTATATTGGCGAAATTTGAAACAGAAAAGTTCATTATTCGAGTGGGCCGCTGTCAATAAGTGGTCGCACATTCTTGGGTGGGAGGATGTACAAATTTGGAAAAAAACTTTTTGTTTCGAGTCTTCATAGTCAGACCACCGAATATATACACCGAATTTCATGATATCAACTTCAGCGGTTTGGAAGGTCCCATTTTTATCCCTCTTTATACACTCCACGAGAGTATTATGGCTTTGTGCATTTGTTTGTAACACCCAAAAGTAAGTGAGATAGACCCATTGTTAATTATACCGATTGACTTAGAATCACTTTCTGAGTCGATTTAGCAATGTCCGTCTGTCCGTCCGTCTGTCCATGAGGCAAATCGGTTCAGATTTAGATCTAGCACCCATACAAATGTCACTCCCGATTTGTCATTTTCCGCTCTAGAAACCACATATTGTACCCAATTTTCTTTACAGTTGACGCAACATCTTACAATCCAACTAGAAACACCTATGCAGAAATTAGGTAAGATCGGTTCAGATTTAGATATAGCCCCCATACAAATGTCGCTCCCGATTTGACATTTTCCGCTGTAGAAACGACATATTGTACCCGATATTCTATAAATTTGGCACAACATCTTATAATCCAACTAGAAACACCTATGCAAAAATTGGGTAAGATCGGTTCAGATTTAGATATAGCCCCCATACAAATGTCGCTCCCGATTTGACATTTTCCGCTCTAGAAACGACATATTGTACCCGATTTTCTTTAAAATTGGCACAACATTTTATAATTGAAATAGAAACACCTATACTGAAAGTGGGTAAGATCGGTTCAGAATTAGATATAGCCCCCATACTAATGTCGCTCCCGATTTGACTACATATTGTAGTCGATTTTCTTTAAATTTGGCACAACAGATTATAATCCAAGTAAAAAACCTATGGTGAAAGTGGCTAAGATCGGTTCAGATTTAGATATAGCCCAAATACAAATGTTGCTCCCAAATGTTTAACCGATTTTGGCCAAACTATACATATTATATTTCACCTATTTCGTTTCAGATTTCAATATACCCCCAAAGAAATGTCATTTCCGATTTAACATTTTTTTTCAAACACATACATTTACAGGATACAAAAATCCTTCCCGTTTTCATTTTTTCACCGAATTAATTTGTATTCGGATTGAAAGTGGAGTGTATCATAGAGTCGGCCCCGCCCGACTTTAGCCTTTCCTTACTTGTTTTCAATTATATCCCTTAACACATTGAGTGTTACGTCGTACGTTTCCGTACGACAGTGATTGCTTTTACTTATAGCCACAAAAATGTTTGGCCTCCTGAGAAGGTTTGCGTCAAAAGCGCTTGGCACTCAATGTGGTAAAAGTACGAATTTCGAAAAATACCTCTATTTTACGTGTCTATGCAATTAGAGGGATACATCGAATTTCATGATTATAGCTGTTGTCGTATCATTGGTACCATATTTTATCCCTTTTTGTCCCATTTTGTCCCATTTCATCAATACCCTAAATATTGGGGGTTAGAGAGTGTATTTTCAGCTGCAGTCGTTTGGTTGGTTGTATTTCCATCCTATTTTAATTTCAAAAGTATAAATTTTGAAAATACCGTATAAGACAACTTCATGATTCTACCATTTTTTGTCGTAAAAGCAACAAAATAAAGCACGAATTTGGAAAAAAATATTTTACGTGGCTATGCAGTCAGATGAATTTATACACCGAATTCCATGATTCTATCAGCGACCATTTTGTTGGTACCATTTTTGCATTTAACGTGTCTATGCAATTAAAGGGATGTACACACCGAATTTCATTATTCTAGCTGTAGCTGGTACCAGTTTTATCCCTCTGCTCCCATTGTATATATACTGTATACTCCGAATTTTATGGTTCTAGCTGCATCCATTTGTTTGGTACCATTTTTATCTCCTTTTTCCATTTTACACCCTAAAAGTACGTATTTCGAAAAATTCTTTTATTTTATGTATCTACGCAATCAGAGGAATATATAGACCGAATTTCATTATTCTAGGTGCAGCCGTTTGGTTGGTACTATTTTGATCCCTCTATCCCCATTTAACCCCTTTAAAGTACGAATTTAGAAAAAATACTTTTATATTATGTATCTACTCTATTAGAGGAATGTACATGCCAAATTGTAACACCCAAAAAGAAACGTGTTATTATACTTAGAATCCGTCTGTCTGTCTGTTCGTCTGTCCATCTATTGTTGTAATCAAATTACAGGCCGCAATTATAGTCCGATCTTAACAAAAATTGTCAGCAATAAGTTTTGTGGATCAAGGACGAACGCTATTTAATTTCAAGCAAATCGGATCAGATTAAGATATAGCCCCCCATACAAATGTCGCTTCCATGATATTTTCCGCTCTAAAAACCACATATTGTACCCGATTTTCTTTAAATTTGGCACAACATCTTATAATCTAACTAGAAACACCTGTGGCGAAAATGGGTTAAATTGGTTCAGATTTAGATATAGCCTCAATACAAATGTCGCTCCCGATTTGACTTTTTCCGCCCTATAAAGCACATATAGTACCCGATTTTCTTCAAATTTGGTTAACACCTTATAATCTAACTAGAAATACTTGTGCCAAAAGCGGGTTAGATCGATTCAGATTT